>JAPXVU010000088.1:0-27652 GCA_027789145.1 Solanum arcanum
ATTTGGAAGGTCAAACGAGCCCCGAAGCGAACATACGCCTCATTTCGACGATTTTCGTGTGCTATTGCACACCATTTTTTGGGTGATCGGGATTCCAACGTCAAAAATGTCAAATTTGTTTGTGGACGTCCGTCAAGACGTTGTCTATGCATACTGTTTGCCATTACGGCTTTTTCAATCCATTTGGAAGGTCAAACGAGCCCCGAAGCGAGCATACGCCTCATTTCAACGATTTTCGTGTGCTATTTCACACCATTTTTTGGGTGATCGGGATTCCGACGTCAAAAATGCCAAATTTGTTCGTGGACGTCCGTCAAGACGTTGTCTATGCATACGGTTGGCCATCACGGATTTTCCGACCCATTTGGAAGGTCAAACGAGCCCGGCGAGCATACGCCTCATTTCTTGGATTTTCGTGTGCTATTACACACCATTTTTTGGGTGATCGGGATTCGGCGTCAAAATGCCAAATTTGTTCGTGGGCGTCCGTGAAGGCGTTGTCTATGCATCGGATTTGGCCATCACGGCTTTTTCGCCCCATTTGGAAGGTCAAGCGAGCCGGGGAGCGAGCATAGGCCTCATTTCGGCGATTTTCGGGTGGTATTGCACACCGTTTTTTGGGTGATCGGGATTCGGCGTCAAAAATGCCAAATTTGTTCGTGGGCGTCCGTCAAGGCGTTGTCTATGCATACGGTTGGCCATCACGGATTTTCCGACCCATTTGGAAGGTCAAAGCGAGCCGAAGCGATCATCGCCTCATTTCTTGGATTTTCGTGTGCTATTACACACCATTTTTGGGGTGATCAGGATTCCGGCGTCAAAAATGCCAAATTTGTTCGTGGGCGTCCGTCTAGGCGTTGTCTATGCATCACGGTTGGCCATCACGCCTTTTCGACCCATTTGGAAGGTCAAGCGAGCCCGGCGAGCATCGCCTCATTCGGCGATTTTAGTGTGCTATTGCACACCATTTTTGGGGTGATCGGGATTCCGGCGTCAAAAATGCAAAATTTTTCGTGGGCGTCCGTCAAGGCGTTGTCTATGCATACGGTTGGCCATCACGGATTTTCCGACCCATTTGGAAGGTCAAGCGAGCCGGCGAGCATCGCCTCATTTCTTGGATTTTCGTGTGCTATTGCACACCATTTTTTGGGTGATCGGGATTAGGCGTCAAAATGCCAAATTTGTTCGTGGACGTCCGTCAAGACGTTGTCTATGCATACGGTTGGCCATCACGGATTTTCCGACCCATTTGGAAGGTCAAACGAGCCTCGAAGCGAGCATACACCTCATTTCTTGGATTTTCGAGTTATTACACACCATTTTTGGGGTGATCGGGATTCCGACGTCAAAAATGCCAAATTTGTTTGTGGACGTCCGTCAAGGCGTTGTCTTTGCATCACGGTTGGCCATCACGGCTTTCGACCCATTTGGAAGGTCAAACAAGCCCGAAGTGAGCATCGCCTCATTTTGGCGATTTTCGTGTGCTATTGCACACCATTTTTTGGTGATCGAGATTCGGCGTCAAAAATGCCAAATTTTTCGTGGGCGTCCGTCAAGGCGTTGTCTATGCATACGGTTGGCCATCAAGGATTTTCCGACCCATTTGGAAGGTCAAGCGAGCCGGCGAGCATACGCCTTATTTCTTGGATTTTCGTGTGCTATTACACACCATTTTTTGGGTGATCAGGATTCCGGCGTCAAAAATGCCAAATTTGTTCGTGGGCGTTCGTCAAGGCGTTGTCTATGCATCACGGTTGGCCATCACGTCTTTTCGACCCATTTGGAAGGTCAAGCGAGCGGCGAACATACGCCTCATTCGACGATTTTAGGTGTGCTATTGCACACCATTTTTGGGTGATCGGGATTCAGCGTCAAAAATGTCAAATTTGTTTGTGGGCGTCCGTCAAGGCGTTGTCTATGCATACGGTTGGCCATCACGGATTCTCCAACCCATTTGGAAGGTCAAAGCGAGCCGGCGAGCATCGCCTCATTTCTTGGATTTTCATGTGCTATTACACACCATTTTTTGGATGATCGGGATTCGGCGTCAAAAATACCAAATTTGTTCGTGGGCGTCCGTCAAGGCGTTGTCTATGCATACGGTTGGACATCACGGCTTTTCGACCCATTTGGAAGGTCAAGCGAGCCGAAGCGAGCATCGCCTCATTCGGCGATTTTAGTGTGCTATTGCACACCATTTTTGGGTGATCGGGATTCGGCGTCAAAATGCCAAATTTGTTCGTGGGCGTCCGTCAAGATGTTGTCTATGCATCACGGTTGGCCATCACGGATTTTCCGACCCATTTGGAAGGTCAAGCGAGCCGGCGAGCATCGCCTCATTTCTTGGATTTTCGTGTGCTATTACACACCATTTTTTGGGTGATCGGGATTCGGCGTCAAAAATGCAAAATTTGTTCGTGGGCGTCCGTCAAGGCGTTGTCTATGCATCACGGTTGGCCATCACGGCTTTTCGACCCATTTGGAAGGTCAAGCGGCGTCGAGCGAGCATACGCCTCATTTCGACGATTTTTGTGTGCTATTGCACACCATTTTTTGGGTGATCGGGATTCCGACGTCAAAAATGCCAAATTTGTTCGTGGACGTCCGTCAAGACGTTGTCTATGCATACGGTTGGCCATCACGGCTTTTTCGACCCATTTGGAAGGTCAAACGAGCCTCGAAGCGAGCATACGCCTCATTTCGACGATTTTCTTGTGCTATCCACCATTTTTTGGGTGATCGGGATTCCGACGTCAAAAATGCCAAATTTGTTCGTGGACGTCCCTCAAGACGTTGTCTATGCATGCGGTTGGCCATCACAGAATTTTCGACCCATTTGGAAGGTCAAACGAGCCCCGAAGCGAGCATACGCCTCATTTCTTGGATTTTCGTGTGCTATTACACACCATTTTTTGGGTGATCGGGATTCCAACGTCAAAAATGCCAAATTTGTTCGTGGACGTCCGTCAAGACGTTGTTTATGCATACGGTTGGCCATCACGGCTTTTTCGACCCATTTGGAAGGTCAAACGAGCCGGCGAGCATACGCCTCATTTCGACGATTTTCTTGTGCTATCCACCATTTTTTGGGTGATCGGGATTCCGACGTCAAAAATGCCAAATTTGTTCGTGGACGTCCCTCAAGACGTTGTCTATGCATGCGGTTGGCCATCATAGATTTTCTGACCCATTTGGAAGGTCAAACGAGCCCCGAAGCGAGCATACGCCTCATTTCGACGATTTTCTTGTGCTATCCATTTTTTGGGTGATCGGGATTCCGACGTCAAAAATGCCAAATTTGTTCGTGGACGTCCCTCAAGACGTTGTCTATGCATGCGGTTGGCCATCACAGATTTTCCGACCCATTTGGAAGGTCAAACGAGCCGGCGAGCATCGCCTCATTTCTTGGATTTTTAGGTGTGCTATTACACACCATTTTTGGGTGATCGGGATTCCAGCGTCAAAATGCCAAATTTGTTCGTGGGCGTCCATCAAGGCGTCTATGCATACGGTTGGCCATCACGATTTTCCGACCCATTTGGTAGGTCAAAGCGAGCCCAAAGCGAGCATCGCCTCATTTCTTGGATTTTCATGTGCTATTACACACCATTTTTGGGTGATCGGGATTCGGCGTCAAAAATGCCAAATTTGTTCGTGGGCGTCCATCAAGGCGTTGTCTATGCATCTGATTTGGCCATCACGGCTTTCGACCCATTTGGAAGGTCAAGCGAGCCGAAGCGAGCATACGCCTCATTTCAATGATTTTCGTGTGCTATTGCACACCATTTTTGGGTGATCGGGATTCGGCGTCAAAAATGCCAAATTTGTTCGTGGGCGTCCGTCAAGGCGTTGTCTATGCATCACGGTTGGCCATCACGGATTTTCCGACCCATTTGGAAGGTTAAGCGAGCCGGCGAGCATCGCCTCATTTCTTGGATTTTCGGTGTGCTATGACACACCATTTTTTGGGTGGTGGGGATTCCAGCGTCAAAAACGCCAAATTTGTTCGTGGGCGTCCGTCAAGGCGTTGTTTATGCATACGGTTGGCCATCACGGCTTTCGACCCATTTGGAAGGTCAAGCGAGCCCGAAGCGAGCATACGCCTCATTTCGACGATTTTCTTGTGCTATCCACCATTTTTTGGGTGATCGGGATTCCGACGTCAAAAATGCCAAATTTGTTCGTGGACGTCCCTCAAGACGTTGTCTATGCATGCGGTTGGCCATCATAGATTTTCCGACCCATTTGGAAGGTCAAACGAGCCCCGAAGCGAGCATACGCCTCATTTCGACGATTTTCTTGTGCTATCCATTTTTTGGGTGATCGGGATTCCGACGTCAAAAATGCCAAATTTGTTCGTGGACGTCCCTCAAGACGTTGTCTATGCATGCGGTTGGCCATCACAGATTTTCCGACCCATTTGGAAGGTCAAACGAGCCCCGAAGCGAGCATACGCCTCATTTCTTGGATTTTCGTGTGCTATTACACACCATTTTTTGGGTGATCGGGATTCCAACGTCAAAAATGCCAAATTTGTTCGTGGACGTCCATCAAGACGTCTATGCATACGGTTGGCCATCACAGATTTTCCGACCCATTTGGTAGGTCAAACGAGCCCCAAAGCGAGCATACGCCTCATTTCTTGGATTTTCGTGTGCTATTACACACCATTTTTGGGTGATCGGGATTCCGACGTCAAAAATGCCAAATTTGTTCGTGGACGTCCGTCAAGACGTTGTCTATGCATACGGTTGGCCATCACGGCTTTTCGACCCATTTGGAAGGTCAAGCGAGCCGAAGCGAGCATCGCCTCATTTCAATGATTTTCGTGTGCTATTGCACACCATTTTTTGGGTGATCGGGATTAGGCGTCAAAAATGCCAAATTTGTTCGTGGACGTCCGTCAAGGCGTTGTCTATGCATACGGTTGGCCATCACGGATTTTCCGACCCATTTGGAAGGTCAAGCGAGCCGGCGAGCATCGCCTCATTTCTTGGATTTTCGTGTGCTATTACACACCATTTTTTGGGTGATCGGGATTAGGCGTCAAAAATGCCAAATTTGTTCGTGGACGTCCGTCAAGACGTTGTCTATGCATACGGTTGGCCATCACGGCTTTTTCGACCCATTTGGAAGGTCAAACGAGCCCCGAAGCGAGCATACGCCTCATTTCGACGATTTTCTTGTGCTATCCACCATTTTTTGGGTGATCAGGATTCCGACGTCAAAAATGCCAAATTTGTTCATGTACGTCCCTCAAGATGTTGTCTATGCATGCGGTTGGCCATCATAGATTTTCCGACCCATTTGGAAGGTCAAACGAGCCCCGAAGCGAGCATACGCCTCATTTCTTGGATTTTCGTGTGCTATTACACACCATTTTTTAGGTGATCGGGATTCCGTCGTCAAAAATGCCAAATTTGTTCGTGGACGTCTGTCAAGACGTTATCTATGCATACGGTTGGCCATCACGGATTTTCCGACCCATTTGGAAGGTCAAAGCGAGCCGGCGAGCATCGCCTCATTTCTTGGATTTTCGTGTGCTATTACACACCATTTTTTGGGTGATCGGGATTCAGCGTCAAAATGCCAAATTTGTTCGTGGGCGTCCGTCAAGGCGTTGTTTATGCATCACGGTTGGCCATCACGGCTTTTTCGACCCATTTGGAAGGTCAAGCGAGCCGAAGCGAGCATCGCCTCATTCGGCGATTTTCGTGTGCTATTGCACACCATTTTTTTGGGTGATCGGGATTAGGCGTCAAAAATGCCAAATTTGTTCGTGGGCGTCCGTCAAGGCGTTGTCTATGCATCACGGTTGGCCATCACGGATTTTCCGACCCATTTGGAAAGTCAAAGCGAGCCGAAGCGAGCATCGCCTTATTTCTTGGATTTTCGTGTGCTATTACACACCATTTTTTGGGTGATCGGGATTCGGCGTCAAAAAGCCAAATTTGTTCGTGGGCGTCCGTCAAGACATTGTCTATGCATCTGATTTGGCCATCACGGCTTTTCGACCCATTTGGAAGGTCAAGCGAGCCGGCGAGCATCGCCTCATTCGGCGATTTTCGTGTGCTATTGCACACCATTTTTTGGGTGATCGGGATTCGGCGTCAAAAATACCAAATTTTGTTCGTGGGCGTCCGTCAAGGCGTTGTCTATGCATCACGGTTGGCCATCATTTTTCGACCCATTTGGAAGGTCAAGCGAGGCCCGGCGAGCATCGCCTCATTTCTTGGATTTTCGTGTGCTATTACACACCATTTTTTGGGTGATCGGGATTCGGCGTCAAAAATGCCAAATTTTTTCGTGGGCGTCCGTCAAGGCGTTGTCTATGCATCACGGTTGGCCATCACGGCTTTTCGACCCATTTAGAAGGTCAAAGCGAACCGGCGAGCATACGCCTCATTTCGGCGATTTTAGTGTGCTATTGCACACCATTTTTTGGGTGATCGGGATTCGGCGTGAAAAATGCCAAATTTGTTCGTGGGCGTCCGTCAAGGCGTTGTCTATGCATCACGGTTGGCCATCAAGGATTTTTCGACCCATTTGGAAGGTCAAGCGAGCCCGGCGAGCATCGCCTCATTTCTTGGATTTTCGTGTGCTATTACACACCATTTTTTGGGTGATCGGGATTAGGCGTCAAAAATGCCAAATTTGTTCGTGGGCGTTCGTCAAGGCGTTGTCTATGCATCACGGTTGGCCATCACGGCTTTTCGACCCATTTGGAAGGTCAAGCGAGCCGGCGAGCATCGCCTCATTTCTTGGATTTTCGTGTGCTATTACACACCATTTTTTGGGTGATCGGGATTAGGCGTCAAAAATGCCAAATTTGTCGTGGGCGTCCGTCAAGGCGTTGTCTATGCATCACGGTTGGCCATCACGGTTTTTCGACCCATTTGGAAGGTCAAGCGAGCCACTGAAGCGAGCATCGCCTCATTCGGCGATTTTCGTGTGCTATTGCACACCATTTTTGGGTGATCGAGATTCCGGCGTCAAAAATGCCAAATTTTTCGTAGGCGTCGGTGAAGGCGTTGTCTATGCATCACGGTTGGCAATCACGGATTTTCCGACCCATTTGGAAGGTCAAGCGAGCCGAAGCGAGCATACGCCTCATTTCTTGGATTTTCGTGTGCTATTACACACCATTTTTTGGGTGATCGGGATTAGGCGTCAAAAATGCCAAATTTGTTCGTGGACGTCCGTCAAGATGTTGTCTATGCATCACGGTTGGCCATCACGGCTTTTTGACCCATTTGGAAGGTCAAGCGAGCCCTGGCGAGCATACGCCTCATTTCGGCGATTTTAGTGTGCTATTGCACACCATTTTTGGGTGATCGGGATTAGGCGTCAAAAATGCCAAATTTGTTCGTGGGCGTCCGTTAAGGCGTTGTCTATGCATACGGTTGGCCATCACGGATTTTCCGACCCATTTGGACGGTCAAAGCGAGCCGAAGCGAGCATCGCCTCATTTCTTGGATTTTAGGTGTGCTATTACACACCATTTTTTGGGTGATCGGGATTCGGCGTCAAAAATGCCAAATTTGTTTGTGGGCGTTCGTCAAGACGTTGTCAATGCATACGGTTGGCCATCACGGATTTTCCGACCCATTTGGAAGGTCAAGCGAGCAGAAGCGAGCATCGCCTCATTTCTTGGATTTTCGTGTGCTATTACACACCATTTTTTGGGTGATCGGGATTCCGGCGTCAAAAATGCCAAATTTGTTCGTGGGCGTCCGTCAAGGCGTTGTCTATGCATCACGGTTGGCCATCACGGCTTTCGACCCATTTGGAAGGTCAAGCGAGCCGGCGAGCATCGCCTCATTTCGGCGATTTTCGTGTGCTATTGCTCACCATTTTTGGGTGATCGAGATTCCGGCGTCAAAAATGCCAAATTTGTTCGTGGGCGTCCGTCAAGGCGTTTTCTATGCATACGGATTTGGCCATCACGGATTTTCCGACCCATTTGGAAGGTCAAAGCGAGCCGGCGAGCATCGCCTCATTTCTTGGATTTTCGTGTGCTATTACACACCATTTTTGGGTGATCGAGATTCCGGCGTCAAAATGCCAAATTTGTTTGTGGGCGTCCGTCAAGGCGTTGTCTATGCATCACGGTTGGCCATCACGGCTTTCGACCCATTTGGAAGGTCAAGCGAGCCGAAGCGAGCATCGCCTCATTTCTTGGATTTTAGTGTGCTATTACACACCATTTTTTGGGTGATCGGGATTCGGCGTCAAAAATGCCAAATTTGTTCATGGGCGCCCGTCAAGACATTGTCTATGCATCACGGTTGGCCATCACGGCTTCGACCCTTTTGGAAGGTCAAGCGAGCCGAAGCGAGCATCGCCTCATTCGGCGATTTTCGTGTGCTATTGCACACTATTTTTTGGGTGATCGGGATTCCGGCGTCAAAAATGCCAAATTTGTTCGTGGGCGTCCGTCAAGGCGTTGTCTATGCATCACGGTTGGCCATCACGGATTTTCCGACCCATTTGGAAAGTCAAGCGAGCCGGCGAGCATCGCCTCATTTCTTGGATTTTCGTGTGCTATTACACACCATTTTTGGGTGATCGGGATTCCGGCGTCAAAAATGCCAAATTTGTTCGTGGGCGTCCGTCAAGGCGTTGTCTATGTATACGGTTGGCCATCACGGCTTTCGACCCATTTGGAAGGTCAAGCGAGCCGGCGAGCATACACCTCATTCGGCGATTTTCATGTGCTATTGCACACCATTTTTTGGGTGATCGGGATTGACATCAAAAATGCCAAATTTGTTCATGGGCGTCCGTCAAGGCGTTGTCTATGCATCTGATTGGCCATCACGGATTTTTGACTCATTTGGAAGGTCAAGCGAGCCCGAAGCGAGCATCGCCTCATTTCTTGGATTTTCGTGTGCTATTACACACCATTTTTTGGTGATCGGGATTCGGCGTCAAAAATGCCAAATTTGTTCGTGGACGTCCGTCAAGGCGTTGTCTATGCATACGGTTGGCCATCACGGCTTTTCGACCTATTTGGAAGGTCAAGCGAGCCCGGCGAGCATACGCCTCATTCGGCGATTTTCGTGTGCTATTGCACACCATTTTTTGGGTGATCGGGATTCCGGCGTCAAAATGCAAAATTTGTTCATGGGCGTCCGTCAAGACATTGTTTATGCATCACGGTTGGCCATCACGGATTTTCCGACCCATTTGGAAGGTCAAGCGAGCCGGCGAGCATACGCCTCATTTCTTGGATTTTCGTGTGCTATTACACACCATTTTTTGGGTGATCGGGATTCCGACGTCAAAAATGCCAAATTTGTTTGTGGACGTCCGTCAAGACGTTGTCTATGCATACGGCTGGCCATCACGGCTTTTTCGACCCATTTGGAAGGTCAAACGAGCCCCGAAGCGAGCATACGCCTCATTTCGATGATTTTCGTGTGCTATTGCACACCATTTTTTGGGTGATCGGGATTACGACGTCAAAAATGCCAAATTTTTTCGTGGGCGTCCATCAAGACATTGTCTATGCATACGCTTGGCCATCACCGATTTTCCGACCCATTTGGAAGGTCAAACGAGCCCCGAAGCGAGCATACGCCTCATTTCTTGGATTTTCGTGTGCTATTACACACCATTTTTTGGGTGATCAGGATTCCGACGTCAAAAATGCCAAATTTGTTCGTGGGCGTCCGTCAAGACGTTGTCTATGCATCGGCTGGCCATCACGGCTTTTCGACCCAATTGGAAGGTCAAGCGAGCCGAGCGAGCATCGCCTCATTCGGCGATTTTCGTGTGCTATTGCACACCATTTTTGGGTGATCGGGATTAGGCGTCAAAAAACCCAAATTTTTAAGTGGGCGTCCGTCAAGACATTGTCTATGCATCTGATTGGACATCAGATTTTCGACCCATTTGGAAGGTCAAAGCGAGCCGAAGCGAGCATAAACCTCATTTCTTGGATTTTCGTGTGCTATTACACACCATTTTTTGGGTGATCGGGATTAGGCGTCAAAAATGCCAAATTTTTCGTGGGCGTCCGTCAAGACATTGTCTATGCATACGGTTGGCCATCACGATTTTCCGACCCATTTGGAAGGTCAAGCGAGCCGGCGAGCATCGCCTCATTTCTTGGATTTTTAGTGTGCTATTACACACCATTTTTTGGGTGATCGGGATTCCAATGTCAAAAATGCCAAAATTGTTCGTGGGCGTCTGTCAATACGTTGTCTATGCATCACGGTTGGCCATCATGGCTTTTCGACCCATTTGGAAGGTCAAGCGATCCTGAAGCGAGCATCGCCTCATTTCGGCGATTTTAGGTGTGCTATTGCACACCATTTTTGGGTGATCGGGATTAGGCGTCAAAAATGCCAAATTTGTTCGTGGGCGTCCGTCAAGGCGTTGTCTATGCATCACGGTTGGCCATCACAGTTTTCCGACCCATTTGGAAGGTAAAGCGAGCCCGTAGCGAGCATCGCCTCATTTCTTGGATTTTTAGGTGTCTATTACACACCATTTTTGGGTGATCTGGATTCCGGCGTCAAAATACCAAATTTGTTCGTGGGCGTCCGTCAAGACATTGTCTATGCATCACGGTTGGCCATCACGGCTTTTCGACCCATTTGGAAGGTCAAGCGAGCCGGCGAGCATCGCCTCATTTCGGCGATTTTCGTGTGCTATTGCACACCATTTTTGGGTGATCGGGATTCCAGCGTCAAAAATGCCAAATTTGTTCGTGGGCGTCCGTCAAGGCGTTGTCTATGCATCACGGTTGGCCATCACGGATTTTCCGACCCATTTGGAAGGTCAAGCGAGCCACGAAGCGAGCATCGCCTCATTTCTTGGATTTTCGTGTGCTATTACACACCATTTTTTGGGTGATCGGGATTCGGCGTCAAAAATGCCAAATTTGTTCGTGGGCGTCCGTAAAGGCGTTGTCTATGCATCACGGTTGGCCATCACGGCTTTGACCCATTTGGAAGGTCAAGCGAGCCCGGCGAGCATCGCCTCATTTCGATGATTTTCGTGTGCTATTGCACACCATTTTTGGGTGATCGGGATTCGGCGTCAAAAATGCCAAATTTGTTCGTGGGCGTCCGTCAAGGCGTTGTCTATGCATCACGGTTGGCCATCACGGATTTTCCGATCCATTTGGAAGGTCAAGCGAGCCGGCGAGCATCGCCTCATTTCTTGGATTTTAGTGTGCTATTACACACCATTGTTTGGGTGATCGGGATTAGATGTCAAAAATGCCAAATTTGTTCGTGGGCGTCCGTCAAGGCGTTGTCTATGCATACGGTTGGCCATCACGGCTTTTCGACCAATTTGGAAGGTCAAGCGAGCCCGGCGAGCATCGCCTCATTCGGCGATTTTCGTTTGCTATTGCACACCATTTTTGGGTGATCGGGATTCGGCGTCAAAAATGCCAAATTTATTCGTGGATGTCCGTCAAGGCGTTGTCTATGCATCACGGTTGGCCATCACGGATTTTCCGACCCATTTGGAAGGTCAAAGCGAGCCTGAAGCGAGCATACGCCTTATTTCTTAGATTTTCGTGTGCTATTACACACCATTTTTTGGGTGATCGGGATTCCGGCGGCAAAAATGCCAAATTTGTTCGTGGACATCCGTCAAGACGTATTCTATGCATGCGGTTGGGCATCACGGCTTTCGACCCATTTGGAAGGTCAAGCGAGCCGGCGAGCATCGCCTCATTCGGCGATTTTCGTGTGCTATTGCACACCATTTTTGGGTGATCAAGATTACGACGTCAAAAATGCCAAATTTGTTCGTGGGCGTCCGTCAAGGCGTTGTCTATGCATACGATTGGCCATCACGGATTTTCCGACCCATTTGGAAGGTCAAGCGAGCCCCAAGCGAGCATCGCCTCATTTCTTGGATTTTCGTGTGCTTTTACACACCATTTTTTGGGTGATCGGGATTCGGCGTCAAAAATGCCAAATTTGTTTGTGGGCGTCCGTCAAGGCGTTGTCTATGCATCACGGTTGGCCATCACGGCTTTCGACCCATTTGGAAGGTCAAGCGAGCCCGGCGAGCATCGCCTCATTCGGCGATTTTAGTGTGCTATTGCACACCATTTTTTGAATGATCGGGATTCGAAGTCAAAAATGCCAAATTTGTTCGTGAGCGTCCGTCAAGGCGTTGTCTATGCATCTGATTTGGCCATCACGGATTTTCCGACCCATTTGGAAGGTCAAGCGAGCCGAAGCGAGCATCGCCTCATTTCTTGGATTTTCGTGTGCTATTGCACACCATTTTTGGGTGATCGGGATTAGGCGTCAAAAATGCCAAATTTGTTTGTGGGCGTCTGTCAAGGCGTTGTCTATGCATCTGATTAGCCATCACGGCTTTTCGACCCATTTGGAAGGTCAAGCGAGCCACAAAGCGAGCATCGCCTCATTTGGCGATTTTCGTGTGCTATTGCACACCATTTTTGGGTGATCGGGATTAGGCGTCAAAAATGCCAAATTTGTTCGTGGACATCCGTCAAGGCGTTGTCTATGCATACGGTTGGCCATCGAGGATTTCCGACCCATTTGAAAGGTCAAGCGAGCCGAAGCGAGCATCGCCTCATTTCTTGGATTTTTAGTGTGCTATTACACACCATTTTTTGGGTGATCGGGATTCGGCGTCAAAAATGCCAAATTTGTTCGTGGACATCCGTCAAGGCGTTGTCTATTCATACGGTTGGCCATCACGTATTTTCGACCCATTTGGAAGGTCAAGCGAGCCCCGAGCGAGCATACGCCTCATTTCTTTGATTTTCGTGTGCTATTACCGCCATTTTTGGGTGATCGGGATTCGGCGTCAAAAATGCCAAATTTGTTCGTGGGCGTCCGTCAAGGCGTTGTCTATGTATCTGATCGGCCATCACGGCTTTCGACCCATTTGGAAGGTCAAGCGAGCGGCGAAGCGAGCATACGCCTCGTTCGGCGATTTTCGTGTGCTATTACACACCATTTTTGGGTGATCGGGATTAGGCGTCAAAAATGCCAAATTTGTTCGTGGGCGTCCGTCAAGGCGTTGTCTATGCATCGGTTGGCCATCACGGCACCGACCCATTTGGAAGGTCAAAGCGAGCCGGCGAGCATCGCCTCATTCGGCGATTTTCGTGTGCTATTGCACACCATTTTTTGGGTGATCGAGATTCCGACGTCAAAAATGCCAAATTTGTTCGTGGACGTCCGTCAAGACGTTGTCTATGCATACGGTTGGCCATCACGGATTTTCCGACCCATTTTTCGTGTGCTATACCGTCTCTTCGGGGATCGTTTGACATTCCAAATGGGTCGTACAAGCCGTGATGGCCAACCATATTCATAGACAAGGTCTTGACAGACGTCCACGAAAAAATTTGGCATTTTTGACGTCGGAATCAGGATCACTCAAAAAATGGTGTGGTATAGCACACGAAAATCGTCGAAATGAGGGGTATGCTCGCTTCGGGGCTCATTTAACCTTCCAAATGGGTCGTAAAGCGTGATGGCTAACCGTATGCATAGACAAGGTCTTGAAGGGCGACCGCGAAAAATTTGGCATTTTTGGCGTCGTATCCGGATCACCCAAAAATGGTAGGCTATAGCACACGAGTCGTCGAAATGAGGGGTATGCTTCGCCGGGCTCGTTGACCTTCCAAATAGTCATAAGCCGTGATGGCCAACCGTATGGATAGACAAGGTCTTGACGGACGTCCACGAAATTGGCATTTTTGGCGTCGAATCAGATCCCCAAAATGGTGTGCTATAGCACTGCGAAAATCGTCAAAATGAGGGGTATGCTAGCCAGGCTCGTTTGACCTTCCAAATAGTCGTACAAACCATGATGGCCATCCGTATGCATAGACAAGGTCTTGGCGGACGTCAGCGAAAAATTTGGCATTTTTGACGTCAGTCAGATGACAAAGATGGTGTGCTATAACTGCGAAATCATCGAAATGAGGGTATTACGGCCAGGGCTCGTTTGACCTTCCAAATGGGTCGTACAAACCGTGATGGCCCAGCCGTATGCAAATACAAGGTCTTGATGGACGTCCACGAAAAATTTGGCATTTTTGGCGTCAATCTGGATCACCAAAAATAGTGTGCTATAGCGCGCGAAAATCGTCGAAATGAGGGGTATGCTGGCCGGGCTGTTTGACCTTCTAAATAGTCGTACAAGCCGTGATGTGGCCATATGCATAGACAAGGTCTGGACGGACGTCCACGAAACATTTGGCATTTTGTCGTCGAATCGGATCAATCAAAATGGTGTGCTATAGCTGCGAAAATCATCGAAATGATGGGTAAGCTCGCCAGGAACTCGTTTGACCTTCCAAATGGGTCGTTCAAGCCGTGATGGAAAACCGTATGCATAAACAAGGTCTTGAAGGATGTCCACGAAAAAATTTGGCATTTTTGACGTCGGAATCAAGATCACCCAAAAAATGGTGTGCTATAGCACACAAAAATCGTCGAGAATGAGGGTATGCTCAGCCAGGCTCGTTTGACCTTCAAATCGTCGTACAAGCCGTGATGGCCAGCGTATGCATAGACAAGGTCTTGGCGGACGATCACGAAAAAATTGGCATTTTTGACATTGAATCGGATCACGAAAATGGTGTGCAATAGCACTGCGAAAATCGTCGAAATGAGGTATGCTCGTTTGACCTTCCAAATGGGTCGTACAAGCGTGATGGACAACGTATGCATAGACAAGGTCTTTGCGGACGTCCACGAAAAATTTGGCATTTTTGACGCCGAAATCCGGATCACCCAAAAAATGGTGTGCTATAGCATGCGAAAATCGTCAAAATGAGGGTATGCTTGCCAGGCTTGTTTGACCTTCAAAATGGGTCGTACAAATACGATGGCCAACCGTATGCATAGACAAGGTCTTGGCGGACATCCACAAAAAATTTGGTATTTTTGGCGTCGGAATCGGATCACCCAAAATGGTGTGCTTTAGCACGAAAATCATCGAAATGAGGGTATGCTCGCCAGTTCATTTGACCTTCCAAATGGGTCGTACAAGTCGTGATGTCAGCTGTAATGCATAGACAAGGTCTTGGCGCGCGTCCGCGAAAAATTTGGCTTTGGCGTGAATCCGGATCACCCAAAAAATGGTGTGCTATAGCACTACGAAAATCTCGAAATGAGGGTATGCTTCGCCAGGCTCGTTTGACCTTCAAATGGGTCGTACAAGCCGTTATGGCCGTATGCATGAAAGGTCTTGACCGGCGTCCATGAAAAATTTGACATTTTTGGCGTCGGAATCAGATCACAAAAAATGGTGTGCTATAGCACCTGCGAAAATCTCGAATGAGGGTATGCTCGCCGGGCTCGTTTAACCTTCCAAATGGGCCGTACAAGCCCTGATGGCCAACCGTATGCATAGACAAGGAGATTACGGACGTCCTCGAAAAAATTTGGCATTTTTGACGTCGAAATCCGGACCACCCAAAAAATGGTCTCCTATAGCACAAAAATCATCGAAATGGGGAATGCTCGCCGTAGCTCGTTTGACCTTCTAAATGGTCGTAAAAGCCGTTATGTGTCGTATATGCATAGACAAGGTCTTGTGGACGTCCATTAAATAATTTGGCATTTTTGATGTCGGAATCCGGGTCACCCAAAAAATGGTGTCGCGATAACTGCGAATCGTCGAAATGAGGGTGTGCTCGCCGAGGCTCGTTTGACCTTCCAAATAGTGCGTTAAAGCCTTGATGGCCAACCGTATGCATAGACAAGGTTTTGACGGACGTCCACAAAATTGGCATTTTTGGCGTCGAATCTGGATCGCGAAAAATGGTGTGCTATAGCACTGCGAAAATCGTCAAAATGAGTGGTATGCTTTCTTGGCTCGTTTGACCTTCCAAATAGTCATTACAAGCGTGATGGCCAGCGTATGCATAGACAAGGTCTTGTGGACGTCCATGAAAAATTTGGCATTTTTGGCGTCGGAATCGGATCACCCAAAAATGGTGTGCTATAGCACTGCGAAAATCGTCGAAATGAAGGGTATGCTCTCTTGAGGCTCGTTTGACCTTCCAAATGGGTCGTACAAAGCCGTGATGGCCAACCGTATGCATTGAAAGGTCTTGACCGACGTCCATGAAAAAATTTGACATTTTTGACGTCGGAATACGGATCACCCAAAAATGGTGTGCTATAGCACATGAAAATCGTCGAAATGAGGGTATGCTTCGCCAGGCTCGTTTGACCTTCCAAATGGGTCATTACAAGCCGTGATGGCAAACCGTATGCATAGAAGGTCTTGACGGACGTCCACAAAAAAATTTGGCATTTTGGCGTCGGAATCGGATCACCCAAAAAATGGTGTGCTATAGCACACGAAAAATCGTCAAAATGAGGGCATGCTCGCCGGGGCTCGTTTGACCTTCCAAATGGGTCGTCAAGCCGTTATGGCCAACCGTATGCATGGACTAGGTCTTGACAGTCGTCCACGAAAAAATTTGGCATTTTTGACGTCGGAATCCGGATCACCCATAAAATGGTGTGCTAAAGCACACGAAAATCATCGAAATGAAGGGTATGCTCACTTTGGGGCTCGTTTGACCTTCCAAATGGGTCGTACAAGCCGTGATTGTCAACCGTATGCATAGGCAAGGTCTTGACGGACGTCCACGAAAAAATTTGGCATTTTTAACGTCAGAATATGGATCACCCAAAAAATGGTGTGCTATAGCACACGAAAATCATCGAAATGAGGGGTATGCTCGGTTCGCTGCTCGTTTGACCTTCCAAATGGGTCGTACAAGCCATTATGGCCAACCGTATGCATGGACAAGGTCTTGACGGATGACAATGAAAATATTTGGCATTTTTGACGTCGGAAGTCGGATCACCCAAAAAATAGTGTGCTATAGCACACGAAAATCGTCGTAATGAGGGGTATGCTCGCTTCGGGGCTCGTTTGACCTTCCTAATGGGTCGTGCAAGATATGATGGCCAACCGTATGCATATACAAGGTCTTGACGGACGTCCACGAAAACATTTGGCATTTTTGACGTCGAATCCGGATCACCCAAAAAATGGTGTGCTATAGCACATGAAAATCGTCGAAATGAGGGGTATGCTCGCTTCGGGGCTCGTTTGACCTTCTAAAATGGGTCGTACAAGCCGTGATGGCACACCGTGTGCATAGACAAGGTCTTGACGGACGTCCACGAAAACATTTGGCATTTTTGACATCGGAATCCGGATCACCAAAAATATGGTGTGCTATAGCACGCGAAAATCGTTGAAATGAGGGTATGCTCGCCAGGCTCGTTTGACCTTCCAAATGGGTCGTACAAGCCGTGATGGCCAACCGTATGCATAGACAAGGTCTTGACGGACGTCCGCGAAAAAATATGGGATTTTTGTCGTCGGGATCCGAATCGCCCAAAAATGGTGTGCTATAGCACTGCGAAAATCGTCGAAATGAGGGTATGCTCGCCGGCTCGTTTGACCTTCAAATGGGTCGTACAAGCCGTGATGGCCAGCGTATGCATAGACAAGGTCTTGAATGGCGTCCGCGAAAAATTTAGCATTTTTGACGTCGGAATCCGGATCACCCAAAAAATGGTGTGTTATAGCACACGAAACCCGTCGAAATGAGGGGTATGCTCGCTTCGGGGCTCGTTTGTCCTTCCAAATGGGTCGTACAAGCCGTGATGGCCAACCATATGCATTGACAAGGTCTTGACGGACGTCCACAAAAAAATTTGGCATTTTTGACGTTGGAATTCGGATCACCCAAAAAATGGTGTGCAATACAATAGCACACGAAAATCATCGAAATGAGGGAGTATGCTCGCCGGGGATCGTTTGACCTTCAAATGGGTCGTACAAGCCGTGATGGCCAACCATATGCATAGACAAGGTCTTAGCGGACGTCACAAAAATTTGGCATTTTTGGCGTCGAAATCGGATCACGAAAAAATGGTGTGCTATAGCACACGAAAATCGTCGAAATTAGGGGTATGCTCGCCAGGGCTCATTTGACCTTCCAGATGGGTCGTACAAGCCGTGATGGCCAACCGTATGCATAGACAAGGTCTTGGCGGATGTCCACGAAAAATTTGGCATTTTGGCGTCGAATCTGGATCACCCAACAAAATGTGTGCTATAGCACACGAAAATCGTCGAAATGAGAGGTATGCTCGCTTCGTGGCTCGTTTGACCTTCCAAATGGGTCGTACAAGCCGTGATGGACAACAGTATGCATAAACAAGGTCTTGACGGACGTCCACGAAAAAATTTGGCATTTTGGCGTCGAAATCGGATCACGAAAAAATGGTGTGCTATAGCACTGCGAAAATCGTGAAATGAGGGTATGCTCGCCGGGGCTCATTTGACCTTCCAAATGGGTCGTAAGCGATGATGGCCAAACTTATGCATAGACAAGGTCTTGACGGACGTCAGCGAAAAAATTTGGCATTTTGGCGTCGAATCGGATCACCTAAAAATGGTGTGCTATAGCACCGCGAAAATCGTAAAAATGAGGGTATGCTCAGCCGGGGCTTTGACCTTCCAAGTGGGTCGTACAAGCCGTGATGGCCAACCGTATGCATAGACAAGGTCTTGACGGACGTCCACGAAAAATTTGGCATTTTTGGCGGAATCCGGATCACCCAAAAAATGGTGTGCTATAGCACCACGAAAATCATCGAAATGAGGGTATGCTCGCCAGGGCTCGTTTGACCTTCCAAATGGGTCGTACAAGCCGTGAGTGCCAACCGTATGCATAGACAAGGTCTTGATGGGCGTCCACGAAAAATTTGGCATTTTTGGCGTCGAATCGGATCACCCAAAAAATGGTGTGCTAGCACACGAAAATCGTCGAAATGAGGGTATGCTCGCTTTGGGGCTTGTTTGACCTTCCAAATGGGTCGTACAAGCCGTGATGGACAACCGTAATGCATAGAAAAGGTCTTGGCGGACATCCACGAAAACATTTGGCATTTTTGGCGTCGAATCTGGATCACCCAAAAAATGGTGTGCTATAGCACGAAAATCGTCGAAATAAAGGGTATGCTGCCGGGGCTCGTTTGACCTTCCAAATGGGTCATACAAGCCGTGATGGCCAACCGTAAGCATAGAAAAGGTCTTGGTGGGCGTCAGCGAAAAATTTGGCATTTTGGCGTCGAATCGGATCACCCAAAAAATGGTGTGCTATAGCACACGAAAATCATCGAAATGAGGGTATGCTAGCCGGGCTCGTTTGACCTTCCAAATGGAGTCGTACAAGCCCGTGATGGCCAACCGTATGCATAGACAAGGTCTTGACGGACGTCCACGAAAAAATTTGGCATTTTTGGCGTCGGTATCAAGATCACCCAAAAAATGGTGTGCTATAGCACCACGAAAATCGTCGAAATTAGGGGGTATGCTGCAGCCAGGGCTCGTTTGACCTTCCAAATGGGTCGTACAAGCCGTAATGGACAACCATATGCATAGAAAAGGTCTTGACGGACATCAAGGAAAAAATTTGGCATTTTTAACGTCAGAATCTGGATCACCCAAAAAGTGGTGTGCTATAGCACACGAAAATCGTCGAAATAAAGGGGTATGCTGCGGCCAGGCTCGTTTGACCTTCAAATGGGTCATACAAGCCGTGATGGCCAACCGTATGCATAGACAAGGTCTTGATGGGCGTCCACGAAAATATTGGCATTTTTGGCGTCGAAATCCGGATCACCCAAAAAATGGTGTGCTATAGCACACGAAAATCGTCGAAATAAGGGGTATGCTCGCTTCGGGGCTCGTTTGACCTTCTTAATGGGTCTTACAAGCCGTGATGGCCAACCGTATGCATAGACAAGGTCTTGAAGGACGTCCACGAAAAAAATTGACATTTTTGACGTCAGAATCCGGATCACCCAAAAAATGGTGTGCTATAGCACCACGAAAATCGTCGAAATGAGGGTATGCTCGCCAGGCTCGTTTGACCTTCCAAATGGGTCGTACAAGCCGTGATGGCCAACCGTATGCATAGACAAGGTCTTGACGGACGTCCATGAGAAATTTGGCATTTTTAACGTCGGAATCCGGATCACCCAATAAATGGTGTGCTATAGCCCACAAAAATCATCGAAATGAGGGGTATGCTCACTTCGGGGCTCGTTTGACCTTCCAAATGGGTCGTACAAGCCGTGATGGCCAACCGTATGCATAGACAGGTCTTGACGGACGTCCACGAAAAATTTTGGCATTTTTGACGTCGGAATACGGATCACCCAAAAAATGATGTGCTATAAGCGCCGAAAATCGTTGAAATGAGGGTATGCTCGCCGGGCTCGTTTGACCTTCCAAATGGGTCGTACAAGCCGTGATGGCCAACCGTATGCATAGACAAGGTCTTGATGGGCGTCCACAAAAATTTTGGCATTTTTGATGTCGGAATCGGATCACCCAAAAATGTTGTGCTAGCGCGAAAATCGTTGAAATGAGGGTATGCTCGCCAGGGCTCGTTTGACCTTCTTAATGGGTCATACAAGCCGTGATATTAACCGTATGCATAGACAAGGTCTTGGCGGACGTCCACGAAAAAATTGACATTTTGGCGTCGGAATCCGGATCACCCAAAAAATTGTGTGCTATAGCACCACGAAAATCGTCGAAATGAGGGTATGCTCAGCCGGGGCTCGTTTGACCTTCCAAATGGAGTCGTACAAGCCGTAATGGCCAACCGTATGCATAGACAAGGTCTTGTGGGCGTCCATGAGAAATTTGGCATTTTGGCGTCGGAATCCGGATTACCCAAAAATGGAGTGATATAGCACCACGAAAATCATCGAAATGAGGGGTATGCTCGCTTCGGGGCTCGTTTGACCTTCCAAATGGGTCGTACAAGCCGTGATGGCCAACCGTATGCATAGGCATGGTCTTGACGGACGTCCACGAAAAAATTTGGCATTTTTGACATCGGAATACGGATCACCCAAAAAATGATGTGCTATCGCACACGAAAATCGTTGAAATGAGGGGTATGCTCGCTTCGGGGCTCGTTTGACCTTCCAAATGGGTCGTACAAGCCGTGATGGCCATCCGTATGCATACACAAGGTCTTGATGGACTTCCACGAAAAAATTTGGCATTTTTGATGTCGGAATCCGGATCACCCAAAAAATAGTGTGCTAGCACACGAAAATCGTTGAAATGAGGGTATGCTCAGCCAGGGCTCGTTTGACCTTCCAAATGGGTCGTACAAGCCGTGATGGCCAACCGTATGCATAGACAAGGTCTTGACAGACGTCCACGAAAAAAATTGGCATTTTTAACGTCGGAATCCGAATCACCCAAAAAATGGTGTGCTATAGCACACGAAAATCATCGAAATGAGGGGTATGCTCGCTTCGGGGCTCGTTTGACCTTCCAAATGGGTCGTAAAAGCCGTGATGGCCAACCGTATGCATAGACAAGGTCTTGATGGACGTCCATGAAAATTTTGCATTTTTGACGTCGAAATCCGGATCACCAAAAAATGGTGTGCTATAGGACACGAAAATCATCGAAATGAGGGGTATGCTCGCTTCGGGGCTCGTTTGACCTTCCAAATAGGTCGTAGAAGCCGTGATGGCCAACCGTATGCATAGAAAAGGTCTTGGCGGACGTCCACGAAAAAATTTGGCATTTATGACGTTGGAATCCGGATCACCCAAAAAATGGTGTGCTATAGCACCAGAAAATCGTCGAAATGAGGGGTATGCTCGCTTCGGGGCTTGTTTGAACATCCAAATGGGTTGTACAAGCCATGATGGCCAACTGTATGCATAGACAAGGTCTTGACGGACGTCCACGAAAAATTTGGCATTTTGGCGTCGGAATATCGAATCACCCAAAAAATGGTGTGCTATAGCACCACGAAAATCGTCGAAATGAGGGTATGCTCGCCGGGGCTTGTTTGACCATCCAAATGGGTCGTACAAGCCTTGATATTAACCGTATGCATAGACAAGGTCTTGGCGGACGTCCATGAAAGTTTGGCATTTTTGGCGTCGGGTCGGATCACCCAAAAAATGGTGTGCTATAGCACACGAAAATCGTAGAAATGAGGGTATGCTCGCCGGGCTCGTTTGACCTTCCAAATGGAGTCGTACAAGCGTGATGGCCTACCGTATGCATAAACAAGGTATTGTGGACGTCCACGAAAAATTTGGCATTTTGGCGTCGAATCGGATCACCCAAAAAATGGTGTGCTATAGCACCACGAAAATCGTCAAAATAGCGGGTATGCTCAACCAGGCTCGTTTGACCTTCCCAATGGGTCGAACAAGCCGTGATGGCCCACCCCATGCATAGACAAGGTCTTGACGGACGTCCACGACAAAATTTGGCATTTTTGACGTCGGAATCCGAATCACCCAAAAAATGGTGCGCTATAGCACACGAAAATCGTCGAAATGAGGGGTATGCTCGCTTCGGGGCTCGTTTGACCTTCCAAATGGGTCGTACAAGCCGTGATGGCCAACCGTATGAGTAGACAAGGTCTTGACGGACGTCCACGAAAAAATTTGGCATTTTTGACGTCGGAATACGGATCACCCAAAAAATAATGTGCTATAGCACACGAAAATCGTCGAAATGAGGGGTATGCTCGCTTCGGGGCTCGTTTGACCTTCCAAATGGGTCGTACAAGCCGTGATAACCAACCGTATGCATAGACAAGTTCTTGATGGACGTCCACGAAAAATTTAGCATTTTTGGCGTCGAATCCGAATCACCCAAAAAATGGTGTGCTAAGCGCACGAAAATCGCGAAATGAGGGTATGCTCGCCGGGCTTATTTGACCATCCAAATGGGTCGTACAAGCCGTGATGGCCAACGTATGCATAGACAAGGTCTTGACGGACGTCCATGAAAGTTTGGCATTTTGGCGTTGGAATCGGATCACCCAAAAAATGGTGTGCTATAGCACGAAAATCATCGAAATGAGGGTATGCTCGCACGGGCTCGTTTGACCTTCCAAATGGGTCGTATAAGCCATGATGGCCAACCGTATGCATAAACAAGGTCTTGACGGACGTCCATGAAAAAATTTGGCATTTTGGCGTCGGAATCCGGATCACCCAAAAAATGGTGTGCTATAGCACCACGAAAATCGTCAAAATGAGGGTATGCTCGCCAGGGCTCGTTTGACCTTCCAAATGGGTCGTACAAGCCGTGATGGCCAACCTTATGCATAGACAAGGTCTTGACGGACGTCCACAAAAAATTTGGCATTTTGGCGTCGAATCCGGATCACCCAAAAAATGGTTTGCTATAGCACCACGAAAATCATCGAAATAGAGGGTATGCTCGCCAGGGCTCGTTTGACCTTCCAAATGGGTCGTACAAGCCGTGATGGCCAACTGTATGCCTAGACAAGGTCTTGTGGGCGTCCACGAAAAAAATTGACATTTTTGACGTCTGAATCAGGATCCCAAAAAATGGTGTGCTATCGCACACAAAATCGTCGAAATGAGGGTATGCTCGGCCCGGGCTCATTTGACCTTCCAAATGGAGTCGTACAAGCCGTGATGGCCAACCGTATGCATAGACAAGGTCTTGGCGGACGTCCACGAAAAAATTGGGCATTTTGGCGTGAATCTGGATCACCCAACAAATGGTGTGCTATAACACCGAAAATCGTCGAAATAGAGGGTATGCTCGCCGGGGCTCGTTGGCCTTCCAAATTGGTCGTACTAGCCGTGATGGCCAACCATATGCATAGACAAGGTCTTGACGGACGTCCACAAAAATTTGGCATTTTTGGCGTGAATCGAATCACCCAAAAAATGGTGTGCTATAGCACACGAAAATCGTCAAAATGAGGGGTATGCTCGCTTAGGGCTCGTTTGACCTTCAAATGGAGTCGTACAAGCCGTGATGGCCAACCGTATGCATAGACAAGGTCTTGACGGACGTCCACAAAAACATTTGGCTTTTTTGGCGTGAATGCAGATCACTCAAAAAATGGTGTGCTATAGCACTGCGAAAATCGTCGAAATGAAGTGCTGCTCGCCGGTGCTCGTTTGACATTCCAAATGGGTCGTACAAGCCGTGATAGCCAACCGTATGCATAGACAAGGTCTTGACAGACGTCCACGAAAAAATTTGGCATCTTTGACGTCGGAATCCGGATCACCCAAAAAAAAGTGTGCTATAGCACACGAAAATCATCGAAATTAGGGGTATGGTCGCCGAGACTCGTTTGACCTTCCAAATGGGTCGTACAAGCCGTGATGGCCAACCATTTGCATGGACAAGGTCTTGGCGGACGTCCACGAAAAATTTGGCATTTTGGCGTCGAATCCGGATCACCCAAAAATGGTGTCCTATAGCACACGAAAATCGTCAAAATGAAGGGTATGCTCAGCCAGGCTCGTTTGACCTTCCAAATGGGTCGTACAAGCCGTTATGGCCAACCGTATGCATAGACAAGGTCTTGTGGGACGTCCACAAAACATTTGGCTTTTTGGCGTCGGAATCGGATCACTCAAAAAATGGTGTGCTATAGCGAAAATCGTCTAAATGAGGGTATGCTCGCCAGGCTCGTTTGACCTTCCAAATGGGTCATGCAAGCCGTGATGGCCAACCGTATGCATAGACAAGGTCTTGACGGGCGTCCACAAAAAATTTGGCATTTTGACGTCAAAATCGGATCACCCAAAAAATGGTGTGCTATAGCACCACGAAAATCGTCGAAATGAGGGGTATGCTTGCTTCGGGGCTCGTTTGACCTTCCAAATGGGTCGTACAAGCCGTGATGGCCAACCGTATGCATAGACATGGTCTTGACGGACGTCTTGACGTCGGAATCCGGATCACCCAAAAAATGGTGTGCTATAGCACCACGACAATCGTCGAAATGAGGTATGCTCGCCAGGGGCTCGTTTGACCTTCCAAATTGGTCGTATAATCCGTGATGGCCAACCGTATACATAGACAAGGTCTTGGCGGGACGTCCACGAAAAAATTTGTCATTTTTGGCGTTGGAATCGGATCACCCAAAAAATGGTGTGCTATAGCACCACGAAAATCGTCGAAATAAAGGGTATGCTCGCCCGGTGCTCGTTTGACATTCCAAATGGGTCGTAAAAGCCGTGATGGCCAACCGTATGCATAGACAAGGTCTTGACGGACGTCCACAAAAATATTTGCCATTTTTATCGCCGAATTTGGATCACCCAAAAAATGGTGTGCGATAGCACCACGAAAATCGTCGAAATGAGGGGGTATGCGGCCAGGGCTCGTTTGACCTTCCAAATGGGTCGTACAAGTTGTGATGGCCAACCGTATTCATAGACAAGGTCTTGTGGGACGTCCACGAAAATATTTGCCATTTTGACGCCGAATCGGATCACCCAAAAAATGGTGTGCTATAGCACACGAAAATCATCGAAATGAGGGGTATGCTCGCCAGGGCTCGTTTGACCTTCCAAATGGGTCGTTACAAGCGGTGATGGCCAATTGTATGCATTGACAAGTTCTTGACGGACGTCCACGAAAAAATTTGGCATCTTTGGCGTCGGAATCGGATCACCCAAAAAAAGTGTGCTATAGCACCACGAAAATCATCGAAAATTAGGGGTATGCTCGCCGGGCTCGTTTGACCTTCCAAATGGGTCGTACAAGCCGTGATGGCCAACCATTTGCATAGACAAGGTCTTGGCCGGACGTCCACGAAAAAAATTTGGCATTTTGGCGTCGAATCGGATCACCCAAAAATGGTGTGCTATAGCACACGAAAATCATCAAATGAGGGTATGCTTGCCAGGGCTCGTTTGACCTTCCAAATGGGTCGTACAAGCCGTGATGGACAACCTTATGCATGGAAAAGGTCTTGGTGGCGTCCACGAAAAAATTTTGCCTTTTGACATCGAATTTGGATCACCCAAAAAATGGTGTGCTATGGCACGAAAATCGTCGAAATGAGGGTATACTCGCCGGGGTTCGTTTGACCTTCCAAATGGGTTGTACAAGCCGTGATGGCCAACCGTATGCATAGACAAGGTCTTGGTAGCGTCCACGATTGAATTTGGCATTTTGACGTCGGAATCCGTATCACCCAAAAAATGGTGTGCTATAGCACACGAAAATCGTCAAAATGAGGGGTATCCTCGCTTCGGGGCTCGTTTGACCTTCCAAATGGGTCGTACAAGCTGTGATGGACAACCGTATGCATAGTCAAGTTCTTGACGGACGTCCATAAAAACATTTGGCTTTTTGGCGTCGAATCGGATCACCCAAAAAATGGTTTGCTATAGCACCACGAAAATCGTCGAAATGAGGGTTATGCTTGCTTGGCGCTTGTTTGACCTTCAAATGGAGTCGTACTAGCCGTGATGGCCAACCGTATGCATAGACAAGGTCTTGACAGGGCGTCCACGGAAAAATTTGGCATTTTTGACGTCGGAATCCGGATCACCCAAAAAATGGTGTCTTTGTAGCACACGAAAATCATCGAAATGAGAGGTATGCTCACTTGAGGGCTCGTTTGACCTTCCAAATGGAGTCGTTACAAGTCGTGATGGACAACGTATGCATAGACAAGGTCTTGGCGGACGTCCACGAAAATTTTGGCATTTTGGCGTCGGAATCTGGATCACCCAAAAAATAATGTGCTATAGCACCACGAAAATCGTCGAAATGAGGGGTATGCTCGCTTCGGGGCTCGTTTGACCTTCCAAATGGGTCGTACAAGCCGTGATAACCAACCGTATGCATAGACAAGTTCTTGATGGACGTCCACGACAAAATTTAGCATTTTTGACGTCGGAATACGAATCACCCAAAAAATGGTGTGCTAGCGCCACGAAAATCGCCGAAATGAGGGTATGCTCGCCGGGGCTTATTTGACCATCAAATGGAGTCGTACAAGTCGTGATATTAACCGGTATGCATAGACAAGGTCTTGACGGACGTCCATGAAAGTTTGGCATTTTTGGCGTTGGAATCAGGATCACCCAAAAAATGGTGTGCTATAGCACCTGCGAAAATCGTCGAAATGAGGGTATGCTCGCCAGGCTCGTTTGACCTTCCAAATGGGTCATATAAGCCGTGATGGCCAACCGTATGCATAAACAAGGTCTTGACGGACGTCCATGAAAAAATTTGGCATTTTGGCGTGAATCCGGATCACCCAAAAAATGGTGTGCTATAGCACACGAAAATCGTCAAAATGAGGGTATGCTGCGCCAGGGCTCGTTTGACCTTCCAAATGGGTCATTACAAGCCGTGATGGCCAACCTTATGCATAGACAAGGTCTTGACGGACGTCCACGAAAAAATTTGGCATTTTGGCGTGAATCAGGATCACCCAAAAATGGTTTTGCTATAGCACCACGAAAATCATCGAAATGAGGGTATGCTAGCTTGGGCTCGTTTGACCTTCCAAATGGAGTCGTACAAGCCGTGATGGCCAACTGTATGCATAGACAAGGTCTTGACGGACGTCCACGAAAAAATTTGGCATTTTGGCGTGCGAATCAGGATCCCCAAAAAATGGTGTGCCATAGCACGAAAATCGTCGAAATGAGGGGTATGCTCGGCCAGGGCTCATTTGACCTTCCAAATGGGTCGTACAAGCCGTGATGGCCAACCGTATGCATAGACAAGGTCTTGACGGACGTCCACGAAAAAAATTGGGCATTTTGGCGTCGGAATCTGGATCACCCAACAA
>JAPXVU010000090.1:0-25000 GCA_027789145.1 Solanum arcanum
GGTCTTTATGACTTGCTTATGCCACATTTTGTATCAAACAGTTTTTTCAATAGTTGAAGGATCATTTTGCTGGCAAAGTTGGAAGTTTTTGCTCTTTGGGTAGAAAAAAGTATTGATCCCTTTGAAGAATTTGAAGATATCCTTGGTGTAGTGGAGTCAAATTTCTTTACATGTAGTGAGTGTTTTTGGGGAAATTGCATTGCTCTTATTGGATGTAGTGTTAAAGATTGTTCTTGAAAAGGAAAAAAATAATAATTTTTGATTCGTTACCAACTAGGCAAGTCTACAGTTCCTTTAACTTTACTCTGTTGGGAAACTTGTGGAGTTGAAGAGGGAAGTTGGTTTTCTTGGAAGTACACTTTGTGGTATAGTTTATGTCTTCTTCCTTGTTTTCTTTGTTTGCTTGGGTTGCAAAATTTTGGTAAATTTTTTCCAGTGTTTCCTTTATCAACCCTTTTCACTATTGATCAACTGTTACGATCTAGGAAGCATCTCGGTTAGTCCTAGTGAAATTTCACATTTTGTATGTTAGTTGAATTTCGTGATCCTTCCATTCTGTTTGTTACAAACTTTTTATTGCTTTCAGTGGAAGAGATCTCAAGTCCATTGGAAATAGTTATAAGATGTTTCTAACTATGATCTTTAGTGGCTCTTTAGCTGCATTGATTTGCTTGGGAGTTAATGGTGTTTCGATTTTCTTTCTTGGATTCAGAAGCTTAGGGAGTTTCCAATTGTTATGGCCTTAATCTAAGTTCTTTTTTCTTCTTGTGCAGATAGGCTATTGTAGTATCAACAATTTGAATAGAGTGCACTGAAGTCAATAAGTTAACGAATATGGCAAAGAGATCACATCGCCATGCTCTGAGATATGAGAAGGATCGAGCGGGTTGCATTTGGGGTTTGATTAGCATCTTTGACTTCCGCCATGGTCGAGCCACCAGAAAGTTGCTCTCAGATAGAGCGCGAGGAAGCAAACCAGTTCTTGGTAAGAATCTAGGTACTGTTTACTCTTTAAAAAGATGAATCCGTTTCTGTTCTTTGCTGGCAGCTTTCTACTATCCTGATGTCAATTCTCCAATCCCCTCCTCGTGTCCAACAAAATCACATTATTTTGTCTTCAGCAGGTTCTGCTTCTTCAAGCTCTATGCAGGAAATACCAAATCCCAGTGATGATAGACTGAATATTGAGGTATGTTATCAGGATACTTTTGACTGTATATTGAAATGTGATTCTTTTGGAACAGAAGATTTTGAAGGGAAAAAAACACACGAGATGTTTAAACATTTCAGCTGATGTGTATCCATATGCTGGCATGATAAATGTATGGCATTTATGAATTTAGGATGATGAAGAAAGTGAGGTAGCTGTACCTGATCCTAGAACAAGTGTAAAGGAGCTCATGGAAGAAGAAATGGTCAATGAGCAAAGCCTGAAAGATCAGTGCAATGGTTCTGAAATAGACACAGAAGATGTTGATTCACAAAAATCATGGCGTTCAAGAAAGAACAGCAGGCGAACACGCAGAGCTTTCTCCAGACCTAGTAATACACTCTCTCATGATGTGGATGATGCAGGAAATTTGAGGTCTGAAGCACCTTGTCATCAAGATTCTGGAGGGACGGCCCTCGATGATCTGGACATTGTAATGGAAGAACTCCGCCAGATTCATCAGAAAAATCGTAAGTTTGTGAAGCTCCGCCAAGGTTCACATAATGCTCATAACAATCAGTCAGATCAGACTCACCCAGTTGTTGAAGAAAAGGTAAATGCAGCTATTGAGGTGTTTATCAATCAGAGATCAAGAAACAATAAACAATTGGGAGAAGATAACAAGACCCTCCAATCAAAAGAATTCATGGATGCTCTGCAGACACTAAGTTCAAATAAGGACTTAATCATGAGACTCCTACAAGATCCAAACTCAAGGCTGGTAAAGCAAATTGGAAGTTTGGAGGATGCTCAGTTTGAGGAAAAGCAGAGACCTAACTTGATTTCAGAATCCAATATGTCAGAGGAAAACCGTGTTCATGCAAAAACAGATGATGTCATAAACCACAAACAACGTAAGTTTTTCAGGAGGAGGAGCAAGTCTCAAGAAGTTTACCCTCCAATGGGAAATGAGACTCCCCGATCCTCAAGTAAAATTGTTATTTTGAAGCCTGGTCCAACAGGCTTGCAATCACCCAGTGCTCAAATCAATGTTAACACTCCAGCACGCTCGCGATACGCAGAGAAAAATACTATTCAGAATGAAAGGAACGCATCCCAGTTCTCATTTACAGAAATTAAAAGAAAACTCAAGCATGCAATGGGAAAGGATCGTCATGGGATCTCTCCTGAAGGAACCATCCGCCGATTTCCCTCTGAGCAGTTAAAGCGATGTAACAGTGACAGAGGGGTCTTTGGAGAAAATTTAGGATGGAGTTCTCCTAATAGAGACCATTTTTATACTGAAAAATTTGCTAAATCTCCTCTGGGAATGAAGAGTGGGGATAAGATAGTCAAGTCAAAAGGTGTTGAAGCAGTCACACTGACTGGGACTTCTGATGTTCCCAGGCCAGGAATGTCTAACATCTACATTGAGGCAAAGAAGCACCTTGTGGAGATGCTGGACAATGAAGATGAGACAACAGAGGTGAGTAGTGAACATTTGTCTAAATCCTTGGGGAGGATACTTTCATTTCCCGAGTACAATAGTTCACCTGGCTGCAGCCCGAGAAATAACGGCAAGGATGGCATGCTACCTTTCCAAGTGAGGAAGCCTCTTACTGATTCTATACAGGTAGAGACTGATGACAGACTCCAGCATGTACGAGAAGACCATGTTACGGGTCCAAGTCCATCCAGCCAAGACTTAGAGATAGAATCTAGCTGTTCTGACAAGTATCCTAGTGAGAGCACCAAGTTTGCCAGTACAAATCTAGAGGTTCCATGTGAAAATGGGAACACAATGGATGAAATTGCTGCTTCAACTGATCATACAAGTCCTGAAGGTATTCTTCTCTTGATTATCCCTTGAATCTAGGGAACATTTCATTTACAATTCACTGTTCGCCCATTTTAAAATCTATTATTGTGTAAGCAATATCTAAATTATTGCAGGAGATCTAACTGAAGAAGCAATCAAAACCAGATGCCAAGTAGAAGGTGAAATCTTGAGTGTTCCAATTGACAGAGAAATCCAAATTGATGGTGATGCGACCAATGCAGTGGATGATGGAAACTCTCCCCATGTATTTGAAGTGTCATTTGACTGCTTAAAAGAAGTAAGTAGTGCTTGCTAGTACTTTTGTTGCCTACTTTTTGGTATTTCTAGTGTACATGCATATGCATTGCACATTGAATTAACTGAACATATAACAATAACTTTTTTTTCAATTTTTTAAGTTAGTTATATCATATTCAAATAAGTTAGTCTCTGGGATATCACAGAAGAAAATGATTAATGAGAGCTTTCTTATCATGCAGTTTTGTTTTCTTCAACCTCCTGTCATCATTTTATGAAAATGACAAGGTTGTAACATGTAATTGTATTTTTCATGATAAACCTTTTTTTTCAAGTTCCCGGTCAATATGCGCAGCATATTTCTTTATATGATAACAATTTGTGGTCACAAAGAAGATTCTAAAAAGAGAGTTAACTTTCTTGTTGTACTCTATCTATGATTTCTTACAGTAATTCCCTAGTATATATAGGTCAACAGTTATTATTTTGGTTGATTACCTTTCAAAATAATTGGGTAGTCTTAAGTTAAGATCTGCGTCTTCTTGTGGTGGTGCTAAAACAAGTTTGACTTATGAATTCATCAACTAATATGAAATGTGAACTAAAACACTACTACCTGTCATGCTAAACTAGTTCTCAGGCACGTGTATTTTATGCTAATTAGTACAAATTTCTTAAAATAATAGAGAAGAGATGAAGAGATTGAGCAGATGTGAGAATTTAAAAAAAAAATGACCAAGCAAAATAAGTCCCATAATATAAAATAAAGTCTGAAGATGTAAAATGCGCAAGCAATGAACAACAAAGAAAAAAAAAGAACAAAAATTATTAAGAGCAAAACAAAGGTCTAAGAAACTAATATAAAAAGAATTATAACTTTGTTGCAGAAAGTGCGACGGATACACCAAATATTGAGTATTTTAAAAACAAAAGCATGTAATAATTTGAAAATACCCCGAAGGCTAAAACTATTGTTTTATGGAAGGTTAAAGAACATGAAAAGTTTTTTTTTAACTGATGGAAGCTAAAAAGAAGTAGAAAATAATATTTATTTAAGATGATAATGTAAGAGTTAAAGGCATAAGATTAATGAATATTATTAGAGTATAAGTGATGAAAATGAAGAGGTGTAGGAAGTTATGAAGTTGATTTTAAATGAAAAGTGATTTTTTAAAATGATATTAAAAAACAAAATAAATTAATAGATAAGGGGCATTTTCACAATCCAACTTTTGACTTAGATTGTTCCCACTTTTAGATATATATATAATGACATGATTAGTGGGACTTAAATAAGTAGCGAAAATAACATTAAGGAAGCTCGTTCCGAATATAAAAAACACGCCCTTGAAAAATGTTGAAGAAATAACGTGCACTTTTCTAAGGTGCTACAATATCTAAAATCATGGAGTGTCTTTATTTCAGCATCCATCTGGGAAGGATCAAAATAGTCTATCTTCTTCACCAGCCTCACCTGCAGAGTCTTCAAGCCTCGTGAAAGTTGAAGATCCTGACAGTGCAGTTGATAGAAAGGAGCGACCTAGTCCCATATCAGTTCTTGAGCCATTATTCTTAGAGGATGATGTCAGTCCTGCAAGCACCATATGCCGACCAGGTTAGACATGTTTTACCAAGATTTTCTTAAACAAAGATCTATCATTTGTTTATATGCTCACCAACCTGAAATGTAGTTCAATTGCATACAGTTGATCCAGAAATTCAACCACGGAAAATCCATTTCGAAGAACCAGTGTCTTCCATCAGTGAACAAGATTGTCCAATAGTTTGTTTTGAAAATGAAGAATCCGCTTTTGAATATGTAGAAGCAGTTCTTCTTGGCTCAGGATTAAGTTGGGATGAGTTTCTCTTAAGGTGGCTTTCTTCTGACCAGATTCTTGACCCATCATTATTTGACGAGGTAGAGTTATTTTCAAGCCGTTCTTGTCATGATCAGAAGCTCCTTTTTGATTGTGCAAATGAAGTTCTTAAAGCAGTATGTGAGCGATATTTTGGCTGCAACCCCAGAGTGTCACTCGGTAAACATAACATTCGACCTGTTCCAAAAGGGATGGACCTGATAAATGAAGTATGGGAGGGAGTAGAATGGTATCTTCTCCAATATTCAGCTCCTCATTCTTTGGAACAGCTTGTCAAAAAAGACATGGAAAGATCAGGGACATGGATGAATCTCCGATTGGATCTTGGACATATCGGAGTTGAGATGGGGGAGATTATTCTAGAAGAGCTGATGGATGACACAATTTTGAGCATTTCTGGTGATACTTTGGAGTGTGCAGAAGATGTTCTCTTACCAGTCACGAGTGAAACTGAGAGTAGCGTGGACCAGTAACCAGACCTGTCTCTCTGTAGAAACTAAGAGAAGGCTTCCCTTGACTCTAGATAACGAAGTAGACCATGCTACTCTTGTGAACCAAAAATGGCATAAAATCTTGATATCTCAACTAATCATTTCACCTCTCATCTAGCTTCTTGCCTAGAGTGCTTCAAATACACTCTCTTCTAGTACTTACTTTTATGACAATAGTATAACAGACTTCCATGCAAAAGCTAAGCCAATAAAGTATAATGTGTGGCACCAGGGATCAGAGAACTCCCTCATTGATTCAATTGCTTTTTAAGAAATCAGATGGTGCTAGTTCCTCCTGGGGAGAATGTCATATGACATGTAGAATGTGTTTTGAGTGGTTTGTTAAAGTGTGTTTTACCTACATATATTTAGATTTTCCTTTTCTTTTTGCGTGGCAGATTGGGTGTTTGACTCAGGTCATCCTTTTTTAATCCCTTTTTTTTTCTCTTAGATAGATAGTCTTTTTCTCTTGTAAGTACAAAGTGATTGTAACTGAAAATTACATCAAAGTAGAAAAGAAAGAAATAATATATTGACATGGTTGTTTGTATCACTCTTTGATTGCTCATGCATCTCTTAAGCTTCTGTTTTCAATTTGTTTCAATTTAGGCAAGTCATATTGAACCAAATTTTGCAAAAAAAGAACTCTTCTCGACTGGCCCACATAATTGCTACTTTGGTAGTACTTATGTTGTCCAGTCTTTTATAATCAAAAATAAAATGAAATTTACTATGACATTAAGGTTATGGTACAGTATCACTTCGAAATGAGAATATTAATGTCATTACAACGCATGAGAAGGTTAAACATATGTTCTCACTTCCCTGAGTACTACCCTCCTATTGCAACATTCACAAAAAAGTATATGCAGCTAAAAGATTAAAGCAAGAGTAAAAGCGCAACAACATTAAAGCACTAACTAGACTAATCATCACTCTTTGCCTGGTTATATGCTCATCAGAACAAACAAACTTAAAAGTAACAAATATGATGTGTCCTTTGTGTGTTTGAGCATCGTTGCAGAAAAGATTTACTTTATTCCATTAACTACAATTAAAAGAGAACAGAAATGAGAGAATGACATGCTTTCTAAAAGCGTTTGTCACCAAAGGCACACGCTGGAGAGGGGGGTTTGGGGAGAACATTCTGTTGAGAAATAAACACCACTGACAAAACAAACTGCACCCTACATCCAAAATGGCCACAAGAAACGACGGCGGAGAATTTTATACTATGGTAGAACTCCAGCACATCTCGAAGTATTCATTGCTGGATGATGCTAAGTCACTTCTTTTTTTTTACTCGCAGAGCCGAGGGCAAAGGTGCAGGCCTCTTCTTGGTGAAAGCTTTTGATTTGCTTTCTGATTCATCTTCATCACTTTCTTCATCAACTTTCCCATCTTTGTCGGATATTGTTGATGCTTCAGAGCTCTTCAATTTTCTTCTTTTCTCAGCATCCAATTTAGCACGTAGCCTTCTTTCAGCGGGGTCATTTGAGAGTACTGTTTGTGATTGACGTGGAACTGCAGCACCAATTCCAAGTCTGCAAAGACCTAAGAAATTAACCTCAGGAATTTCATCAAAATCATAGCCATGTTGAAGATCTTTACCTGGGTGGTCGACTCTCTAGAACAACCACAGTTGGGTTAGCATCATCAGAAGAGTTACCCATACTGTTGACCCATTGCTCAGCCTGCAAATGAATCGACATCTTCAAACAAAAATAACAGTTGATATTCACTAGTTATTGCGTAACAGTAACGATCAATGAAGGTACCTATACAACTTCAAGGATGTAGCTGTAGTATTACATAGGGAAAAGAAAAGATATCTTGGAAAAATACTGAACTACAATCATGCTCCCCTTCATGTGGTATGTAACTCACAGGAAGAACCAATCATTGGACCTTTTAAATTTTTGAACTTCTGGACCAACCACCAATCTTTCAAAGATCTGATTTAAGGAAACGGGAATCTGAGCTTTGCTGTTTCTCCTTTTCTGGAATTTCATCCCAAGACGAAGAAGGTTAAGCAGGCTTTGACTCTATGGAGTGAAGAAGCTTATGGAAATATTTTCCAGAAAATCTCCACTCTCGAGGACATGATAGAAAGTAAAGGAGATTCAGATGGAGATGAAGCATTCAGGTCAGAACAGAGAAGAACTTCATAGAGCCCAGGCAGATTTGAGAAGGTATATGAGCATGGAGGAGGAGTTCTGGCGACAGAAGGCAGGAATGAATGGTTTAAGGTGGGAGATAAGAACACAAAGTTCTTTCACTCTTATGTTACTGGGAGTAGGAACAAATTGAGTCTCCAGAGAACAAAATTGTGAAGGAGATTGGGTAACAGAGAAACAACATATGGTAGAAAAGGCAGAAAGTTACTTCCAGAAGCAATTTAGTGAAGAAAAAACTGATAAAAGATAATGACACGATACAGAACATTCCAACTCTGGTTACACAAGAACAAAATGACTTTATAACAGAGCTACCAGGAATAGAGGAGGTGATAAACAGCAGTGTGAAGTCTAAATAGTAATAGTGCAAGCGGTCCGGATGGCTTTTCAGGCCGTTTTTCAAACTTGCTCGGACATAATAGGGGAAGATGTGGTAAAGGCTTTTTTCTGTGGACATGAGATTCCTAGATTCATCACTCACACCAACTTGGTTAAATTCCCAAGAAGAATGAAGTGAAACATTTGCGGACTTGAGACCTATTAGCTTGAGCACTTCAGCTAATAATATACTTCCCAGATTGATTTCTTCTCATCAAACTGTTTTTGTTAAAGGGAGAAGTATCATAGAAAATGTGTTGCTAGCACAGGAAATCGTCAGAGATGTCAACAAAAGGAATAAGCACCACAACATTGTAGTAAAATCAGACATGACAAAGGCCTACGATAGTGTCTCATGGATCTACCTTACTAAGGTTATGAGGCAGTTTGGTTTCTCAGAGATTATCATTGACATGATGTGGAGATTGGTCTCACATAACTGGTTAACGGTCAGCCACGTGGTTTCTTTAAATCCACGAGGGGAGTGAAACAAGGAGACCCCCTATCACCCACTCTATTTATCATTGCAGCAGAGGTTTTAGCAAGAGGACTGAACAATTTATTTTATGATGGCAGATATAGAGGCTTTGGGCTTCCTAAATGAACCCCCATAAACCACTTGTCATATGCTGGTGATACCATTCTTTTTTGTTCAGCTAACTCCAGTTCTATGAAGAAAACTATTCAAGTAGTGAAGCAGTATGAAGAGTGTTCTGGACAACTAGTCAACAATTCAAAAGGTTCCTTTTATGTGCATGAGAAGATGCCTCTAAGCATTTGCAATACCATTAATCGAAGAAAAAGGATGAGAAAAGGTTCTTTTCCCTTCACTTATCTTGGCTGTCCTGTGGACTATGAGAGAAGAGAAGCTAGTCAGAAAAATCACGAAGAGGGAAATGCAATGGCAAAACAGATTCCTATCATTTGGGGCCAGATATATTCTAGTTGCCCATGTGCTGCAGTCCATTCCTGTGTACCTTCTATCAGTAATGAACACTCCAGGGGGAGTCATAAATCAAATCCATAAAAGTTTTGCAAGATTTTTTGGGGAACAACTGCAGATAACAGGAAAATACATTGGTGGCTTGGTAAAGTTTGTGTTCACCTAAAGCAGCAGGTGGAATTGATTTTAGATCTTTGCATGATACATCTAAAGCCTTATTTGGAAAACTAAGGTGGAATTTCAGAATATTTACTTCAATGTGGAGTGCCTATATACGAAACAAATATTGCAAAAAGTTACACCCAGTAATTGCCCAATCAAAAGGGGCTTCACAAGTGTGGAAAAAGATGATGGAAATAAGGAAGACATGGAACACCTAATTTGGTGGTAAATCAAAACAGGAAACTCTAGTTTTTGGTTTGATAATTGGACCCAACAAGAGGCTCTGTACTATGTAAACAATGAACATGGACAGAAGAAATAGAAGTGTAGAAATTCATTACGGATGAAACTAGAGACCAGATGTTACAGGATAGAGTTTCAACAGAAATGGTCCAACATACCATTGATGTTCAAAAAAATATATAAGCCCAATACTAATGGAGGTGGACATGGTGGATGGGAGAAACTAGTTGGAGATTCACAGTAAAATCACAAATAATCAGAAAGAAACAAGAGCAATCCAAAATATATAACTATATATGGCCAAAAGGACTTCCTGTTAAAATAAGTTTCTTCATGTAGAGTGTCTGGAAAGGTAGGATACCAACTGACAACAATCTGGAAAAGATCAACATTAATCTGGTGTCAAGGTGTTAGTGTTGTGACGATCACAAGGAGGAGAATATGAATCACTTATTTCTAACTTCTCCATTAGCTGTGAAGCTATGGAGACAGTTTGCTTATTGTGCAGGTCTTCACATTGATGGTACGCAACTACATCAAGTCATATTACAGAGGTGGATCTCTAAACAGCCTCCTAAACTACAGGTTGTTTTCTGGGTGATTCCAGAAATTATTGTGGGAAATATGGAAAAGAAGGAATACCAGGACACATGGAGGAAATACAACCTACAACAAGATGGCTTACCAAGGGCAACTGAATATCGATCAGTTAATCCAAACCAATTATCCTTGGTTAACATCAGTACTACAGACTGGTCTACAGTCATACAATACTTGACAGAGTACAAACCTAGATTACATCACTGTGTGGTCAAGTGGAAAAGGCCGACAAGAGGTAGAGTAAAAATCAACACCAATGGGGCAAGTCATGGCAACCCAGGAATGAGCACATGTGGTTTCTGCCTAAGGGGTGACAATGGAGATATAATTTATGCACAAGCAGGACAGCTGGGAGAATCCACTAGCATAATGGCAAAAACTTAGTCATACATGAAGCACTGAACTACTGTTACACACTTGGATACACAAATGTGAGTCTGTAAACACTCTATGATTCTTAAAAACAACTTAACAACTGTGTGGAAAAATTCTTGGGAAATGACTCAACTAATTGAAAGGAATGGATGCAACAATACAAGTTGAGATCACACACACAATTGGAGAAGGCAATATGGAGGCAGATTACATCACCAGCATATGAGCACGAAGGGACCACACATTTCAACAATTTTCAGGAACTACCAATCAGAGGGAAACAACTTATCAATAATGATAAATCAGAAATTCCTTACATCAGAGTCAGGAAAGGAGGATTCAAAACGATAGTATCTCTGAGAATCATTGAAAAATCAAACCAAAACAACAGTAGCGCTACAAGAAACGATCTATTACAATACCAACACAGGGTGGAGTTTGATCGAAACAACAAAGATAAATCACAAATACAAACTTTCAAGAAAGAAGACAAAAAATAAGAAAGCTGGAAAGAACAACACTAAGAAAGAAGCAGCAAGGAAGGACAAAAAACACCTGGGAAACAAATATATCAACGTCGGTGGACTGATCGGAAGTGGAAATGAAGGAAACAAAAATAGAGCTGACCTACAATCTTGGAAACAACAATCGACACAGCAGGAGACATGGACGCTCAATCTTCAGAAATTCAATGGAAAAAAGTCAACATTCACAGAACTCCATCAGTGGGGAAATTGAAACTTGAAAAATAGGAGGAATTGGAAGAGATGAAGTCCATCAAAGACCCTAACCATCAAAAGTTTGAAAGCCGACAACAAAGATTAGATTTTGATTTACTTTCCTTTTCTTGTTTTTGTTTTATTTTTTCTTTAGCTCTAATTTTTATTCAGTCCAGATCCATTTGTGGGCTGACCAAACTTTGTTCTTGTTCTTTTATAGATTTGAATGAATAAAATTGGCCCACAGTGCCATATTTAATTTATAAAAAATTACAAGAATATGAATACCAGTCATAGTACCTCTGAAGTTTTGAAATGGAAAAGATCTGACATAGCGGAGTACCAGGTTAGCTTGATTGTATGAAAGTATCAATGGTCAGTAAAATAAATATGAGGGGAACTATGGCAAGTTCCCAGTTTTTTTATATTTTTTGGCTATACTACCCACCCCACCCCCACTCGCTTTATTTAATAGAAATCTAAGAACATCATTACCTCATCTCCTGATAGAAGTCATTGTATCTCCTGCTTTAGATCAGGTAAAATTCAGGACCTTAGGGATGCTACAGAAGTACAGAACAGAACTTGCTACCTTTAGTGCCTATGCATCTTACATTTGAAAGAGTCACCTCCAAGAAGTTAAAACCAGACATATGACCCACTCATAGACAATTAAACACATCTCACTTTCATCTTAGATAGTATAAGGAAGGACTCTCACCAATTTGAACGCCTTGTTCAATACAACCAATTGAGGACGTGAAGTTTTCTTTGATAACTCTTCCAAACTTGTCGTCATATTAAACCACCTAATCATCAAATCAATCATAACTGCACCATATTAGAACAATTACTTTAAAACAGAGTAGTTCTATCCGAACAGGAAGAGGAGAAGGAAACCGTACCAGGTAAGATACAACAGAATGCCCTATGAGTTACTCTGTGATGGGTTCTAGACCACAACCCAAGTGAAGCTTTTCTCAGCCCTGTAAAATATGCTGACATTCTCAGTGGGATCAAAAATGCTTGCAACAAATTGGTCAATGCCAAAACAAGTCGTGTACATCAAATGCAGAACGGCTGGCCCTTCCCTCTCCCCCCACAAAATATTCTCTTTCTTTTCTACGGTTCATAAAAGCAAAAAATAAAGGAAAAAAACTTTTCAGAGACCAATTATGTTGTAGACGAGCGGAAAAAAGCCATAAACAAGCAGGGTGATCCATTTTCCACAGCAAGTGATCAACAGGTTTATGCATATCGTTAATTATATCATATTAGTCACATAGAAACACATAGCACTCATGTACAATAAATAACTAATAAGACATTAAAATATAGGAGAGAGTCAGCAGCAAGACTTAGAAGAAGAAAGCCTGACTCTGCAATATCTTAATCCCATATTTTCTATTGGATCTACAATAAAATTAAATAGCAGAGCAGCCAGAAGCAAACCAGGGAAGGAGGAAAGGCTCATCAAAGTATCAAACAGACAGCAGAGTCTAATGAGAAAAGAGAACCTGAAAAATAGACATACTGAGAACTCAAATATAGAAGATCTGTGAACTGAAGAAGCAAGCAGTTAACAGAAGCTGAGAACTCATGAGTGATGCAGGTTCTCTACTTCATGTTCAAATTAGTCTTCAGAAAGAGATTCTAGGATTTCAAGGGTTTTTCATCAGTCCTCATTTCTTACTTTAAGCCCCTGATTTTCTTCTAAAAACATAACTTGGCCTAATAAGTTTTCAATTTTTTTGTCCAAAAAATAGAGAAAGACAAGAATACATGTACAGAGCGTGTCTGATGCATGAATTTTGTCCAACTACACAGCCCAAAACCCGGTGCCCATGCTTCATAGGTGAACATAAGCACAATGTTCCCCTCGCACACCCATTTGCCCGGGGTCTGATATTACTATAGCTGTCATAGTTGGGTTTATTTATCCTCTCTAGATTCACCTGGTTCATTTCTGAACTTTGTCAGCTCCCTGACTCTTAATTAACAATATAAAGGAGAGCGGACCTTTTGCTACTAAGCTTTTGTAACTATTACGCATCTACTTGATGCCTGCAAAGAACTAATTACTTTATCAAAAAAAAACATAATAATAATAATCCAGAATACTTTTTGATTGGAAGCACAGTGGTATAATGCATTTTCATAGACATTCCATTTTGATCCCTACTATCGATCCAAATTAGTCCACAGCAGAAAGAAAACATATGACTGGATGCTAATATCCTATGCCTATTCCTACATTTGACAATATTTTATTTTTGAAATCCAATATATGGCACAATACTGAAGCATTCTTTCGTCATTATGTTGAAACCTACTTTAAGCTCACAAGTAGGTTGGGCATTCGGTCGATTTGGTCCGGTTTGTAAGTTTGGGTTCGGTTTAACCAAATTTAATAAATAGTGGCAAAAATTAAAGAAAGTCAATTTATTTATACTTATCAAGGATGGATAGTAGTCACTAATTTACTGTAAGCCTCATTAGGATCAAATGCTTTGATGTCCTCTACATACAAATGCATCGGAAAATAGCCACAAGCATGCTTACAGAAGTACACTAACAGTAACTAAAACTCTAAAAGATGATAGACATTAGACACTCGTGACTCAACACTACTTCATCAATACTTAATTAACACAAATTTCAAACAGAGTTGCCTATAAATAACTTAATTACAAATAGACGAAGTACATTAAAGTTCACAAATCACACAAATAATCACATAGGTGCACACTTGCACTCGATGATTAAAAAAAAATAGAGGACACTGGATGCAATACATGTTTTTTATATTCTTGCCATGGATCCTTCGGGGTGGCCCACTGGTTTGAGCTTGGGACTTACATTCTGGAGGTCTCAAGTTCGAAATTCCTTGCCAACGAAAGCAAGGGCTATGCCTGTTGGGTCGAGCTCGTCGCACCAGACTTGCCTAGTGCGAGTTACCTCTCCTATGAGGTTTGCCAGCTATTTCATAGAGCAGGGGTTACCCTGTGCGCGCGCACCCAAAGGTTAGCGACTGCAGGTTTCCCTCAAAAATTTGAAATTTAAATGTTCTCTGCAGTTGCTACCTATAAAGGTATATTAGCACAGATGTAACGGACATTTACTTCTATTTATATAAATCTTAAACCTTACAAAGGTACTTGAGCAAAAGATGCTTGATTTTAATTCCTAGATTTATCATAACTATGCACATACATTGTACATAGAAATCCAAGAAATTTACTAACATAGAAATCCCACAACTAATGTAAACCGAGTGAATCTTACGTTTCCACCATTTCTCAACAATCCAAAAATAGTAACTAATCCAACTACACCACCTTGCACATGTTGCAGTCAAAATACAGAATGGCCTGATTAGCCATCATTGATAGTCCGGAAAAGTAAGAGAAGGAACTAGATCTACCAGCAGTCGACGTCAAGGGTTTTGAGTGAAGAAAAAACACATACACATTCAAAATCACTAATGATCTTCTTACCAAACAGGTCGAAACATTTCTGGCAATGCCAACCAATAGTGAATAAATAACAGAACAACCAAAACAATTACCCACTATTAAAGTAATCTCAATTAATCAATCAATTAGGCCTCAATCCCAAACTAGTCGAAATTGACTATATGAATCCTTTATATCGACATCAAGGATTTTGAGTAAAGCAAAACAAAAAACTACAGATCCTAGATCACCAACGAGATCCTCTTCCCAAACTGGTAAGACATTTCTCACAATGTCAAACGATAGTGAACAAGTTACAGAACGTCCAAACTAATTACCCAATATTCCAGTAATCTCATTAATCAATCAACTAGGCCTCAACCCAAAACTAGTCATGATTGATTATATGAACAAGTTACAGAACGTCCAAACTAATTTACCCACTATTCCAGTAATCTCATTAATCAATCAACTAGGCCTCAATCCAAAACTAGTCATGATTGATCATATGATTCATTTATAATGACTTTTGAGTAAAGCTTAAAAAACTACACATTCTAGTACCCATTTGCCCAAGAGAATTATGCACTTTTTTACGGAAAAAATTTCACTTTATTTGAAAAGCAGTGTTTGGTCATAAAAATCTAAATACAACTTGAAGTTGTATTTGGAATTAAAAAAACACCCAAAACCTTGTTTTCATTTTCACTATATTTTCCTTTTTCAAATTTAACCAAAAATTTTTATTTTCAATAAAATGACCCGCTTATTTATCATACCAAATAAGTATTATTTGCAAAACCTATAACCAAACACAACTCCAACTTAGAAAATTCCAAATGAAGTGAACAAATATTTGTAATAATATGTAGTAGCTCGGATATGGGATATTCAGTTTCCTCAATAAGTTTCTAAGGCATACTTATCCTTGCCAATGAGCCTCTTCTATAGAGGTGACACTGAACAATTGATGTTTCACTAGATTTTATCAAGGTCTTTGTTCAAATACTTATTACTCATATCTATAATTATTAGTCTTGGACTGAACATGTATATATTTGTTTTTTCTGCCATTGCTTTACAGTAAAGCTCACGATTTATTTGCACTTAAAAGCCCCAATGGACCTTAGAGCTCTTTTGCGTTTTTTGCTTTTGATAACACAGTATCTATTGTGAGATAATACTTTTTTAGAGCAGTTCGATTGTATATTTCATATAAATTAGTCAAGACTCAAGTAGGGTGATTTTTCTAAATTTAAGAAATTGGGGGTCTAAATTATATTTCTAAAAAGCACATTCAAATTCTTCGCGAAGGATAAGACCAGACACAACTCCAGCTCCAACTTAAAAATTCCAAATAAAGTGAATAATATTTGGTTTTCATGACAAAAGACCTACTAAATCACAAACGAGATTCTCTTCCCAAACTAGTCAAACATTTCTTGCAATGCCAAACGCTAGTGAATAAATAACAGAACGTCCAACATAGTTACCCACTATTACAGTAATCTCAATTAATCAGTCAACTAGACCTCAATCCCAAACCAGTAGCGATTGATTATATGAATCCGTTATATCGACGTCAAGGATTTGAGTAAAGCAAAAAATCCTACAGATTCTAAAGCATAACGAGATCCTCTTCCCAAACTGGTACATTTCTCTCAATGCCAAATGATAGTCAATAAATAACAGAACATCACAGTAATCTCAACTAATCAATCAACTACGCGTCAATCCAAAGTAATGGCGATTGACTATATGAATACTTTATATCTATGCCACACTCTATTTGAGCCCATTTCATTCCAACTCTAAATAATACTCCACATCTTTGAAGGCAACTTAATAAAAGGTTCTCTAAATAGCACACACACATACAAGTCATACAAATGACCTCAGGTACTACAGTAATCAGAAGCCCAACAAAAATCATTACTCTTAACCCTGAAAGAGCAAAAAAGTTAACTAACTATTTCAGGGGAGGAAATCAATGCCCACCCCTCCAAGTAACTTCAGTAGCATTAGTTAAACAGATGAGTAACTACTAAAATGCACAAATTTCCATAATTTCAAAAGATTAAACTCAAATAACCATACCCAGAATGTAACAAACAAAGCCCAACATAACAGACCCCAAAATAATTGAAAATTTTAAGCAGTTGTTTGATTAAGCAAAATAGATCACCTGAATAAATTAAGAAACGCCAGAAACCACGGAATCTACCACAGCCAATCACTTCTGATTCTCAAGATTACTGAATTTTGAAGGAAAAAAAAGAGGGGTTTTTGAAACTGAAAGTGAAAGCTAGGGTTTTGGTCCCCCAACTCAAAAAAAAAAAAAGGGGAACAAAATTCAACGATTACGAAGCAAAAGATTCAGATTTCAAGTCTAAAGATAGAAGCTTTGTAAGATTTCGAGATTGAATAAGAATTTTATCAAACGAATCGTATATAGATGTAGCAGTATTTCTTTGGTGTATGTATAGGTTTGATGTATAGATATAGAGAGAGAAAGATAGGAACAGATTGAGTTAAAGATCAAAGGGTGTTCAAAACTGAAAAGATATCAAGAAACTGAATTGAATCTTTCAATTAAGATGTGAATGTGAACTCAGAACTGACTGAAGAAGAAGAGTTGCTGATTTCAGATTTGTATTAAAAAAAAATGGAGGACGAGGGAGAAATTTTTTATTTATAGACACCAGATTAACCGTGTAAATTTTAGGCAATATTTTTACACGCATTCCTATTTTTTATTTTTTTTTTGGGTTACTTACCAATATAATAAATAAAAATAAATTGTCTAATATTTAGAATTGATTCGAGAAAATTACTATTAGATTGGTGTTAAGTTCTAATAAATCATTATTAAAAAATTGCAAGTTGTAAATACTAAATTTCAAATAGTTAAAGTTGTTAAAAGTCTAAATATGTATTTTATTCGTTTATTTTGCTAAAATTATTTGGTTAATTATATTTTATTTTTGTTTATTTATATACTTTGACTAATGGTTAACACTAAATTTTAAAGAGATAATTCGAAATTCAAATAATATTACAAGCCTTTGGTAGATTTTTTTAAATTTACTTTTGTGCAGAAAACAAACCTCTACATAGATTATTTTAGGAAATACTATCCAAATACATCAATATTCCTACCACATATACTAATTCACACTATTATCTGAAATAATTAAATATTCTCCTCTTAAATAATAAGAATAAGGTACAAGAATTGTAAAACTAAAGCAAAATAAGATAAGAAATATAGAAGATAAAACAATAAAAAAAGAAAAACAAAAGATAAGAGTATTTTTTATTCATCAAATCTTCAAGTGTATACAATTTAAAGTCTTATATCTCTATTTATATAGGCATACAAAATGTTTGTCATAAACATGACATTAAATATGAATATAATAGGAAAGTTATGAAAGTGAAAGGTTACTAAAACAATGGTTATAAAAGTAGAGGTTATGGAGGTTATGGTCATCTTCATAATGAGGAAAGTGGTGGAGATAATGGGTGAGTAACTTCTTGGTGTAATCGACATCTACACTATAATATTTTATAACAACAAGTATTTTTATATTATAATCGCAATATTAGAGACACACATAAATTTAGGAGAAAATTGTATATAGTGACAAACTAATAAAACAAATTAATGTTATAATGACACTTTGATTTAATTGTACCGTGTAGCAAATTAATGTGGTTTTCCCTTGTCATAAAAAAAAATTATATATATATATATATATATATATATAGAGAGAGAGAGAGAGAGAGAGAGAGAGAGATAGATAGATAGATAGATAGAGAGAGAGAGAGAGTTGAAAAAAAGTTGTTGATGTGTTTGGCAAATAGGTGCTGGTAATCACTTTTTTAAATCAAAATGTCTGAAATATCCTTAAAAGTTGTTAACATTATAAAAGTTGATTCGTTTAAGGTATTTTTACTTGAAAAGATGAAACAAAATTAATTTATATTTTATATCCATAAGTAATTATATTTCGCTATCATTCACATTTTTCTCTATTATCACAAATTGTTTATAAATAACAATTATAATGATAATTATATATAATAATAATGGTAAATAGTAACAATAATAATAAATAATACTAATAATGATATGAAAAGAATAAATAATAACAATAATAATAATATGAAAATAATAATAATATAATAATAATTATTACTATTATAACCATTATAATAATAATAATGATAATATAAAATAATAATATAATAATAAGTAACAATAAAATAAATAATAATAAAAATAATAGAAATAATTAATAATAATAATAAAAATATATAATAATAATATAATAAATAATAATAATAAAATTAAAAATATATAATAATAATAATAAATAATAATAATTATTATTATAATAGTAACATAATAATAATACTAATATATAATATATAATAATAATAAAGAATAATAAAATAAAAAATAATAATAAAAAATAAAATATTAATAATAATAATAACAATATATAATAAAATATAGTAATAATTAAAAAATAATAAAATAGATAAGAATAATAATAAAATAATAAATAATAATAATAGTAATAATTATTAATAATAATAATAATATAACAATATGAAAATAATAATAATGATAATAATAATAATAATAATAATAATAAATGATAAAATAAATAAATAAATAATAATATATAAAATATTAATAATAATAATAATAAAATAATAATAAATAGTAATAAAATAAATAGATAATAATAATAATTATAATAATAATATATAATAATAATAATAATAATAAACAATAATAAAATAAATAATAATAATTTAAAAAATATTAATAATACTAATAATTATATAATAATAATAATAAATTAATAATAATAATGATAATAATAAAGTACAAATAAAAATAAAAGAATTAAGGGTAAAAAGGTAATATACACGGTCAACATAAAATGACTTTTAAGTTTGAAAAAAAAACACCTCGCCTAGCATTTAGCTTTTAGCTTAAAATAAGTCATTCCCCTTTCAAATGAAAAGAGAACTAGACTTTTCTCTTTATCATTGAAATCCGCCATTCAATCGCAAATACAAGTGTTCTCAAAAGCTCAATCCTCTAAGGTCAAACGAATAGATCGTGAATTGACCGATCCGCCTGCCCGATCCTTGCCTACTAAACAGTTGCACCCCCGGATATGTATGTTGGGAGAACCCCATGATCCTTCCGTGTGGAAGGGAAGGTGCGGAGCGAAGGCAGATTGAAAAACATATTCAAGCTGCACTTGTGGGACGGGACTATTCGGTTGAGTCTCTTCTTGCGAAGAGGCACCAGATCAGGGGGCTCATCTTCTCCCCAATGGGAGAAGCGCTTAGTGAAAGGACTTACGCTTTGCACCTGAAGGAGATTCTCCAATTGGGCCAATCGGGCGGGCGTCGAATGAAATAGGTAGCCGGGTTCTCTTTCTACAACCCTTTTGAATGGATGAGTTTAGAAGGTTGCCGGATAAGTAGAGCCTTTCAAAATATTTCTTACTTAAAATGAGTTATTTTGATATTTATCAAACATTCTAATAAGTCAAAAACTGACTTTTAAGTCAGTTTGATCAGCTTTTAAGTTCATCCAAACATGCTCACATTCTTGCCATGGGTTTTCGTCAAATTTTACTCCTAATGTGTATCTAATGATTTCTTTTGTTGTTTAAGTTCAACAATCTCAAACAACGCTTACAGATTTTGCTCTTCAACTTCTAGAGTGCTAAACTTTTCTGATATTGCCTACTCTTATTTTTTTCCATAAGTTTATTAGATTACATTATTAATTTACCATCAAAATAAAGATTTCAGATAAGAGTTGAAACGCGATGAGCACTGGCCTTCGAGCCGCGAGTCGCGAGAATTGAGCAGTGGCCAGTGAGAAGCACTGCAGGCTTGTTAGAGCATTCGGTGAGAGTCAGAGTTGACTATTGAGAGACGATGAACTGGCGGGCTGCGACGTAAGTCGTAATTGATTATTTCAAGTCAACTGACGACTGACGAGAGTTGAGAGATGGGATTTACTGTTTGAGTTAACGATTTCAGATTCAATTTAGGGACTTTTTGATTGAATTGGGTTGTGGGCTATAGGCTGGCTGGGCCATGGGCTGAAGTAACTTACCTTAATTAAGGCGTGAAGATTATATATAGAGAGAATTTTAATTTTTTTCGATTAATCAAATTTTTTTAGTTAAAAACTGAAAATCGAATCGAAAAATTGAATTTTGAAATCAAAATTGATCCATAAATTTTTTAAAAAATTATTTCGTTCAATTTTTTTATTTAAATCATATTATGTCCAGCCCTAATTATGAATATTATCAAGTATGAAAATGGAATAAATGTGTGAATGAAAAAAATTTAATATAACGAATAAAGAAGAGAGAAAATAGTGCTTAAGGTCTATGATTATGTGGGAACTATTTCGTGAAAATATATATCAGCCTTTGTTGTTTAAGTGAATATTAAGAAATAACATTCGCTCATAATTGACAAATAAAATTTATTTAGTCTCTTTATATTAGTTGTTTAATGAATATCACAACAGATTTTACAATGAGATATTATCAATAAATGTAGTTTAATAACACTTAAAATGCGAAGATAAATTGATTAGGTTGACATGTATTATAACTAATTTATTACACAATTATAACTTGATCATGCATATATTATCACATTCAATTGACTTGTATTTGTGAGGGAGCATGACTCGTATATATCTTTTACATTTATTTTTATCATAATGATTCGACTTATATTAATGAAAACTCTTTAATTTTTATGAAAATGATCCAATATGGACTTTTACAATCTTATTACCAAAAAGAATAAGAAGTTAAAAATTATTTAAATTCTAAAAGCTTCAAAGAGTCTAATTTTTCAAAAATATACTTAAAATTGAGAACTAATATGGACTCGAACTCATTATCTATAAATTATTCGTTTAAACTTTAACATTCACGCTACAATAACATTTAATAATAATGTTTTGAGAAAAAATAAATTTTCAATAAGATAGACAAATTGAACAAAGTGAAATTTAAAATAAAAATTCATAAAATTTTAATTTTAGAATAATAAATTAATTTATGTGTTCGTTGATAAAAGATTAGGCATTGAACTTTTTGGATAAATTTTTCATTTTATTAATAAATGATCCGTAATAATTTTGTATATAACCTTCTACAAAATTTAAAAAGAATATTTTAAATATTTTTTTTTGATTTCTTTGTTAGTATTCATGTGTTTTTATCATTGTAATAAAATTTAGTGCATTTACTTTGTTGTTTAATTTATATTTTTATTTTGATAATGTTGATAGTACTTTTTCTTGTTGAAAATAATTCATAATTTAATTATTATTTTATTTAAATCAAATATTGACAGGATATCTTAATATATCGTCATTTTTAATAGTGTAAGAAAATAGTAAAATCGTTGAAAAAAATTATTTATATTTCTTTAAAATGGTTAAATTCTTAGATAAAGCGTAATTTGTTTTTTGAAGGATCTTATATATATGTACCTTATCAAAATTTTATAGTTATCGTATACTTTTGAGAAGTCCACAAAAATCAAATAGCAAGAAAAATAAAAAAAAATCAAAATGATGAAAAATCAACTTAATTAATTTGACTTAATTTTAACATTCGAAAAATCATATTAATTAATTTATTTTTTGTTTAATTTAAAATGATCCACACTAAATCACGAGCAAAACAACACTACTAAAAATATGAAGTTTTCAAGTCTGATAAATAAATATATTTAATAAGAATACTAAAAAAGTTATGAAGAAACGTAAAGAAAAGAAAAAGGAGTAGAAGAAGATACGAAATAAGGAAAAAGGAGAAAGAAACAAAACTTTTAACACATTTTTTTTGTGAGAGGGACCTCAATTCATTGGGCAGAGTGAACTGAAAAGTAATTATTATAAATTGGACTTTTAGAAGTGGTATCACTTTGAGGAGTAGTGGTTTTGATATATTCAAAGTGATTTTACTTTAAGAATAATTTGAATGCAAAAAATAAAATAATTTACCCAATCACCGTTCAATTTTCAGTGAAATTACAAAAAAAAACTAAAATTTACTACTCGTTTCAAATCGTGCCAAAAAAATGTCCTGCCAAATATATTTTCAGTTGGATTATTTTTTTATTGGGAAGAAAAAAAATTATTGGACAATGTAATTTCTTGAAACCATCTATTGGTTTAAGACTTTTCTTTTAGTAGTTTGATTTTAGAGGGCATTTTGCGTGAAAAAAATGTATTTACATCAATACACTTGTCAGCCTCTTCTAGTTACGACCTTACCCCCACAAAGGAAGGTCGCGTCATTTGAGCCAAAACACTGTCATGCCAAATACATTTTTCGATATTATATAAAAGAGAATCATAGGCCCGTCTACGTGGTTTCACCACAAATCAAAATTCTCTTTTACTCCCTCCGTCCATATTTGTTTGTCAGGGTAAGGTCATACGCTCCCTTCAAGAAAAATTTAATATAAGGTGTAATTTGACTAATATAAATCTACTATATCAAAAATATCAAAATTCTACATAACTTTTCAATCGAACAAAATGGAGTAATTGTTAAAGGCAGAATTGAAAAAAAATGACCAATTATTTCTTCATTGTTTAAATTGACAATTAATTTTGGACATCTATTTTTAGTATATCTGTCAAGCAATTATGGAAGAATGAAGTAATTATTTATATTCAAAACTAGTCGTGCCCTTTTCCCTTTTATGAAAAATTGTGACTTTTGTGAAAAATATTGTGACTTTTACAAAGGGTTGACACTTTTATTTAAATTTGTGACATTTATAAAAGATTGTGTCATTTCCAAAAGTTTGTAACTTTTACACAGAATTGTAGCATTTTCGATAAGACACAATATATATTTATTCACACTATCATTTGTTGTCTACGAAATGGAGGTATTTCCTCTCATTTTGAAACAACAAAAAATCTAAACTTTTTCTTCTTCTTTTGCACAGAGAAATAAATAACTACACAATAAATTAACTATTTATACTTAATATGAAGTATGAACAGATTTTCAAATTTACTGCAAGTTGTAAAATCCTTTTTTGAAGTAATAAATGTGTTTCTCGAAATTGCCATTGGAATATAAGTGTAGTTTTAAATTGAACTCCATCACTCTAGTATTTAATTTTTTTTAAAAAAAATATTCAAAACAAAATGAATTGTTTTGTGTAATATTCTCCTCTTTCAAGTATATATATAATAAGTTCAATTGTTGTCCAATATGATACATTCTCCCTTTAATTTTTCATTTTAATAATTACTTATGATACATTTGAGTGGGAGAGCATTAAAATGATATATGTAAAACAAAAGGTAGAGCTGAACTTTCTACACGTCAGAATTAGAATATTTATTCACTATTTTCAGCTTCTTAAAATTTAATTATGCATTCACCAATAATTATTTATTTATTAGAAAAGTTAATAACTCTAGTTGATGTTCATTTGATTCCCTAAAAATATCAAATAGTAACAATTCTTGAAAGCAAAGGATAAATTATAAAATCAAATAAAGATGATTGATTAAAGGATAAATGATAAGATGTTATAATCATCATTTTTCTTTACATTATTAATACACGTAATTTTGCATGTAAGTTAATATAATTTTTAGCTTTAATAACTGAGAGATGCGAAGCGCGAGTAATTTTACTAATACTATAATAACAAGAGAGTATATTTTGAGATATCTAAAGTTATTATTAGGTTTTTTTTTGAAAATAATCTTTATATACAAATTTAAATTTATTCCATATGTATATTATTAACACTTACACTTTTAAAAGAATCAATAATTCAATATTAAGAAAATCTGAAGCCATACCGCGAATCTCTTGTCTTCTGGTAAAGGGTCGGAATCAGTCCACAAATGACTTCCTTCTTCAAATTAGATCCCTTCCATCGGTCGCATCTGCCCTGTCTCAATCGGTCGAGCTCTATCGGTCAACTATAGGAAACTGACCAATAGCCCTTCTTTCTTTTGGTAAAGGTTAACGGTCCTCTTCAAACATTGGTGCATAACGGGAGGCTAGCTCAGTATATTACCTTTCCTGTAGTTCTTTAATTTAGGAGTTTCTTATTTTAGGATAGTAGCTTCGGTCGATAGGGTAAGCGCTCATTTCGTTCTTGCTTGCTTTCATTCTGTTATGAGAGAGAGCTGCTATACGTCATATCGTAAATTTAATAATTCCTTTGCGATAAATTAATTCTCTAATTAAAAAAGTGATTACTCAGCATATATGATATTCATGCTACAAGAAAACT
>JAPXVU010000091.1:0-25000 GCA_027789145.1 Solanum arcanum
CGCATGGCGTAGCTAGGACCCTTCAAATTATGTTTGAGCCTATGTTCAAGCCAAACCCACCCCCTATTTTACTAAGGCTGGAAAGAATGCCCACCAAGTTCAGATAAAGGAATGCTTTCCCCAACCATTAAAGTAAAGGCTCGACGAGGGTTCAATGTTACTATTGTAACTTCGGCCAACACACAAGATGAGACTTTACCACCGTGGAGCGGCTTTTTGCAAAAAGATGAGGGGGAAACTCAGTAAGATGTCGGAGAAGCGAAATATACGAGATCACAAACGTAGATTGCTCGCGGCTAGGCTAAATATGAATTGAGACGAAAGCTTTATAAAGCCCTTTGTAAAGATCCCGATCTTCCTAGTGATATGCGGGACAAACATCGTTCTAAGTTGTCCAAGTTGCCAAGAAAGAGTTCCTTTGCACGAGTAAGAAACCGATGTATTTACACGGGTCGCCCTCGTTCCGTATATGAGTTCTTCCAAATTTCTCGTATCCTTTTTCGTGGATTAGCATCTCGAGGTCCTTTGATGGGCATAAAGAAATCGTCTTGGTAGCAACCACCAAACCAATAGAACAAGGGTTCGCTCCGCAAGGAATTTGTTAAATGTCACGTGGATGCAATGTGAATTCAAGTCCAATTGAAAAATGACAAATAAAATGTCATAAATTATTAAATGTTTGAAAAAAAGATAATCTACCAAGTCCAATTAATAAATGACGTGCAATGTGAATTCAATACTGCTAAAACAAATTAAATTGAAAATATAATGTAACTTATAAATTCAAAAAAAAAAAATTAACATGATACTCTTATAGCAAATTTTAACATAGCATACATAAATATAATTTTTATTTTTTTGAAAAAAAAACGTATATCTATAATCTTACTCAACAAGAAATTCTATTCTAATTCAAAAATTAGAATACTAATAAAATTATTCTATTCAAATACTATGCATGACGCAAAAAATAGATAATACAAAAAAATTGCAGAAAATCATGTAAAGCATGATTGAGAACAAGAAGAAAATGAAATATAATAATATAAAATAAACTTTTATAAAAATAAAAATAGAACTTAAAATAATAGAAATAAAAAAAAATAAAAGAAAAGAAATAAAAAAGTAATGTAGTTACACCATCTAAATTACCAACAATTCACAGTCTTTGAATTGTAGAGTGTAATTACCCCTGTCAATTACATCAATAACCTATTGATTAAGTAATTATCTGTTCAACCGAATAGAACTTTGTAATTACACCATGGAATTGAAACAGATAGACAAGTGTTACATACAATTGAAAAGGATAATTATTTCATCTATCTTCAAATTTTCAACTATTTCTCCTTAAAACTACTAGCAAAAGATTATTCAAAATTCTCTTCTTTCAAATTATTTTGTATTTTTTAAAATAATAAAAGAAAATTAATATCATCTCTATTCTAAATCCAACCATTTCCACTTAAAACTAACAAAATATTGTTTAGAATTATTTTTATAAAAACCCTAACAAATAATATTTTGATTATGATTTTTCTTATTTAAAAGGTATATTCCTATGAGTGCATAACCTGTCAATTATTTTGTCTTTTGAGCTCAATTCACATTCACTTAACAAATTTGGATACATTTGTATTCATTAATCAATATTCATCTAATAGATTGATATACGTTTGTATTGGATACATTTGTTCATATTCATAATAAATTGGTGTACATTTATATTTATTGCACTAATATCTTTCAAATTTTACATAGGTTTACATTTATATTGGATATATTCGTCCATATTCATTTATAAATTGGTGTACATTTGTTTCATTTATAAATTGGTGTACATTTGTTTGCATTAATATCTTTCTAGTTTTACATTTGTATTGGATACATTTGTTCGTATTCATAATATATGAGTATACATTTATTTGCATTAATATCTTTCAAATTTACATAGGTTTATATTTGTATTGGATATGTTCGTCCATATTCATTTATAAATTAGTATACATTTGTTTGCATTAATATCTTTCTAATTTTACATTTATATTGACATTTGTTCATAATCATAATAAATTGGTATACATTTATTTGCATTAATATCTTTAAAATTTATACAGGTATACATTTTTATTGAATACATTCGTCCATATTCTTTTATAAAATGATACACATTTGCTTATATTAGTATAATTATAATTTTACATAGGTATGCGATTGCTTGGATTACTATTTGGGAATGCAATCAACGAAATTCATTAATAAATGTGACCGTTTGTATTCATTAACAAATTTAGATACATTCGTTGGAGACAATAGATATTCATTATCAAATTCAATCAACAAAGTTTAAAATTTTAAAAAATTGTTATAAATATATTAATTAATTATTTATTAGAAATTGAAAAAAACCTCAATTCAAGAAATCACAACACATTGAAATTTTGGGGGGAGGAATATGTTGCAAAAGAATACAAATACGGCAATTTCTAAAAAAAAATCTTGCATACAAAGAATGTAGAAAATCTCAACTTTTTTAAAAAACTTAGACAATCAATATAAATAAAATTGGTATGATTTGAGTTATTTACTGTGAAGAGTTATTATTGTGATTGATTTTTAATGAAAATATTTTAGAGAAGAATATAGAAATTCTAAACTTGAAATAGGGAGAGAAAAAATGGAAGAAAGAAAGAATTGAAAAATATGTAATTTTTTTGTTGACAAATTAGAAGGAGATAGAAAAAAGAACAACAAAAATAGATATGTCAACTACTAGAAAATAAAGAGGGAGAAACAGAAGAAAAAAATCTATTTTAAAAAAAGAAGAATGTTATTTAATGTCGAATAAATATTTAAAAAATCTTTTTTCTTGCTAAAAAATTTAAAGCGGGCTATTTATTGCCGGTAAAGTCTATAGATTGTTATCACATAATAATTCATCATCACCGGCCCAATTACTATCAGAATAGTTAATACTCAATAGTCAATAGCAACAAAATTGAGGTGATCTCTGGAAGATTAAAAGAAGAAAAATTCAAATATATACGTACAACAAATATAGTCATGTTTTTATTTGTATAAAAAATATTGTCAAATATCATATAAAGTAAAATATGGACTCAAAAAGTTAGATATAATTTATCTACATATAAATTATATATTAAATATACATTATGATACATTTAAAGAAGTGAGTATAATTTAACAACACATATGAATCCTCCACTAAGGACTAACCCTCTTCCTACACAAGTTCTTCGTAGGGGCAACTTTGTACCATGTAAAATTTATGTAGCATTTTTATGACGTTACAATATAACGAATCGATACATTTCTATTATATAATGAGTTTGAAATTTTAAAAAGGAATAATTTTTTTTTGAAATATTTGTATTTTAACTATGTTATAATACTTAATTTGGAGATTTAGGTATTTCACAATATTTATGTGAGTATGAAATTTATTATATTTATTAAAGATAAATCCAAAAATGCTTAGTCAAATTGATTCGAAATTTAGAAGGAAATGATATCCTATATCCATTTAGTAAAAGAATACCATCTACAAAGATTTCCTATTTAATTTTGTACAACAAAAAATTGATTCTAAATTTTTCACTCAATTAAACACGTTTAGCATACTCTTACACAAAAATCAAGATCCTAATAATAGGTGATATTGAATCTAAATATTACTTTATCTAATTTACTTTGATTTAATTAAAAAGATACTTTTTAACAATTTTATCAGCTTGAATTAAATATTCATATAATATATCAAATTGTCTTGTAATCTTATTTTCTTAAGAGAAAAGACTCAAATATGTTATTCGTTAAATATTTGACTCAGTTATGTCATTTTCATTTGAAAAAATAGTATGAAGTATTATTTATTAACTAAAATGACATAGATGAATCTTTTCTCAAAATTCGATGACATATTTGAACCCTTTTTTCCTTTAAAAAAATGATTTAAATAATGATGTGACCATATCATAATTAACCATGTGTAAAAAATGATTTTGCAAAATCAAATCTGTTTTCAATTAACACGTAATGATATGAATTAGTCTTATTCTCAAATGAAAATGACGTAGATGAGCCAAACTTTATACAAATGACATATATAAAGTATTTTCTCAAAGTTTAACGACATATTTGACTTTTTTTTTCTTTTTTTAAACACTTCAGTGTTAAAAAATTAAAAACAAGAAGAGTATATAACTAAAATACGTTTAGAAATTAAAATAAAAAACTTTAAGTAATGATCACAAAACTAATCGTTTCAGATTTTAAAAGAATTATTCCTTTTAAAACAAATTAGTTAGGAAACGTGATATATATTTTAGGAAGGAGATATTCATAATTTAATTTCGAGATATCATTTTGCAATTCTATACAAAATTTTTTTTTTTAAAAAAAATTATGTTTTATTTATATAAAAAAAAAAGAATTCATTTTTCCATATAAGATAATATTGGCACGTAATTCTATGCAGCTCTATAAATACAAAAACCAAAATCTCCGCAAAAAAAAATAAAATTGATTTGAATTTTCCAAAAGAATCAAACTTTTTGTGAAAATCTTGTTTACTGTAAAACTTCAATCCCTTAAAAAATTTGTTCTTGATCGGAGCTATTTCTTCTGTTGTTACTTTGTTTTGTTTCAAAATAAGTTAAATTAGGTCCAAATTAATTTTTGGTTCTTGATTGATTATTTTGGGAGAAATCTAATGGCAAAAATGGTTCAAGATTCCATCAAACCTCAAGGTAATTCTTTCTTTTTTTTTTCATTTTTCTCTCATGGGGTTTTCATAAATTTCATAGTTGATAAGTTTTGGTTTTGGGGGTAGGGGAAGGGGTTTACAAGTTGAGGAATCAAACTATCACCAAAAGGTGTAAGTGAAAGTTCACGTAGTTAACTAACTGAGCTATGATTTTGTTTAGTGAGTTAGGTCATCTGAATTGGGATTAAAGGGAGTAGTTTTGTGCTATTAGTGTTTGTTTGGTTAGAATTCTGAATACTTATATGTAAGCTGTGATTGTTATTTTATTTGTCTAGACAAGCTTAATTCGATAATTTAGTGGTATTGGTGGAGTACTAAACAATATGATCGTAAAGATAGATTTTTTATAACTATGGTGTCGAGGTACCTGGTACTTTCCACCAATACAGGTATTGATTAACAGTTGAGAATAAATCGCGTAGTATTTTTGCCTTGCTAGGGACTTGAGACCTCATGATTCTCAATTGCCTACTAGGCCACACCTTGGGTGCCGTAAAGATCTGATTTTTAACATCTAATGTTCTTAGTTTTGGGATTTGCCTCATATAGTTATCGATTAACTCTATCCACTAAACTTGAACAGTTGAGAATAAATCACCTACTGTCTCATGATCCTCAATTCATTTCGTTGACTACTAGGCTACACCTTCAGTGCTGTAAAGATGTGACTTTTAAAACAAATATTTTTAGTTTTGGGATTTGCTTCATATGTATAACAAAATGTTTGAAATTTCAGATGTATGCATTGTCGGTGTTGCTCGAACGCCTATGGGTGGTTTCCTTGGTTCTCTCTCGTCTTTGTCTGCTACAGAGCTTGGTTCTGCAGCAATCCGAGGTGATAGTAATAGATAGCTAACTTTTTCATCTGTTATCTGATGTCCATTTACTTTAGTTTATTATGTTGACAACCTTCCGATATATCTGTTATGACGGTAGCTGCCCTTAAGAGAGCAAATGTAGATCCATCCCTTGTTCAAGAGGTCTTCTTTGGAAATGTTCTCAGCGCAAACTTAGGTCAAGCCCCAGCTAGACAGGCTGCCTTAGGAGCTGGGATACCTTATTCAGTGATTTGCACGACCATTAACAAAGTGTGTTCTTCAGGACTTAAAGGTAGGATCATGCATCTATACGTTTCAATTATTTCTATCATGTTTTTTGCCCACTTCTTCCTGACATGTTTACGTTTGTTGTAGCAACAATGATTGCAGCCCAGACTATACAATCAGGAGCCAATGATATCGTTGTGACTGGTGGCATGGAAAGCATGTCTAATGTACCAAAATACCTAGCTCAAGCAAGGTCTGATTTTTTATTCTAATGATTGTATGCATCTGGATAATAATATAATGGAAAGCCACTTCCCAAGAAACAAGAAAAAAAAGAGAAGAGAGCGGAAGCACATTAAGTGTTTGTGTTAAACTGTCTTTCTTCCATCAATAATGTTCAAATCCTCAATCTATTGTGGCTGCAAAGCTGTCCTTACAAAACAATCTACCTTATGTGAAAATGAGAAATCAAGATTAAGTTTTTTTGTTCTCCAGGAAATTTTCCTTGTATTATAGTTTGCAATGCCTCAAAGTGAAATTGACAATTTTGGTGGAAGACACTATGCCAATGCATTCAAAGTTTTTGCATTATATCTGTGTATTAGGCTGTTTTTTGATTTTCTAGTATGGATCATACAAGTGGCAAATCATAATCTCTGAAAGACCTTTACTTCTCTGATTGTCGGAAGACAACGCCCTTAAAGGATTTTCTCCTTCTTCTTTTTCTTTGTCTGCTTTGGGGAAGCTCTATTTTGAGGATGACTAGCACTTAGAATTTGTCAAATATAACTTATAGTAAAAATAATTTTCCATAGTCATTTATGATTTTACTTATATTGATAGGAAGGGGTCTCGTCTAGGGCATGATACTGTTGTAGATGGCATGCTAAAAGATGGACTCTGGGATGTCTATAATGATTTCGGCATGGGCGTCTGTGCAGAACTATGTGCTGATCAGTATAAAATTACAAGAGAAGAGCAGGTAATATCTGCTGCTGCCTTAAGTTTTGAGATTTATCTCTTCATTTTTGTTTTCTTGCTTCCTATTTTTTACTTCTCCTTCTGTGGGAAGTAGCTGTGTGTTTTAATGCAAAGCTTGGAGCTGTTTTGTTTTCTGGAAACAAGGCCTTGAAAATAAACTTAGTTTTCAACACGATTTTTTATTGTATTTTCTAGTAGTGATTTGTCTTCACATTTTTCTGTAGGATTCTTATGCTATTCAAAGCTTTGAGCGAGGGATTGCTGCACAATGTAGTGGTGCATTTGCTTGGGAAATAGTACCAGTGCGGTTCTACATTCTTTCTTAAAATGATGCTCTAGAAAGGTTGAGTGTTCAGATTAAAATCTTGATGTTCATGCAGGTAGAAATTTCTGGTGGAAGAGGAAGACCATCTAGTATTGTCGATAAAGATGAAGGCTTAATAAAGGTGAATCGGATTGTTAACAAACTCATGTATTGTACTTGAGATATATGTATTTGTTTTTTAGTTTCCGGTTGAGATCATCTTTTTGTAGATCATTCTTTTTTGTGATCTTCTTTACCTTTGTATGTATCCTTTACACCTATATCACCCTGTAACGTGGGATTTTTGCTTGACAAACTGTACGAAAATCCCTGTACGATCTATTCCATTATATTCTATCTTGTGTAGTCAAATAGTGCTTCCATGTGCAAGTTCGCTTTCTATCAATGTCATTTGTAAATCTTCTTTGTCAATTTTTTTATATTTGATTTCAATCAGTTATACTCTCGGGCAGCAGACTTGGCAATTTTCACGTGTGGTTTCTTTCCCCTGCCATTGCCAAGCACATATACTTGATTTCCCAGTCTTCTTCCACACGTTCTTGATGAAAGTTTTGTCTGTCCACCCTTGGTTTCCAAGTTCTGAATGTAAATGATACCTTGATCTGCTGAGTTGCTTATTTTACCTGTCAACTGTTTGAACCTCTTTTCATTGTTGTTTTGCTAGTTTGATGCCTCCAAACTAAGAAAGCTTAGACCAAGTTTCAAGCAGAATGGAGGTTCTGTTACTGCAGGCAATGCTTCCATTATAAGGTATTCTTTCGTATGTCTCTCTGTTACCATATGTGCATGTGCCTAGGCAGACTAATTTCTTTTCACGCATTTATTATAACGTCTTTGAAATATAAGACAGTTATAAGAACCTGCTCCTAGAGTTCCTTTAGTATTTTCATGACACTGCTCTGTGTTTAGCGCTGCTTGATGTAGAAAGTAGGCTCATTTGCTTTATTTTGACCTCTTGTATGCTTTAACTCTAGTGATGGCGCTGCAGCATTAGTTCTGGTGAGTGGAAAAAAGGCGATTGAACTTGGATTGCAAGTAATCGGTAGGATCAGAGGATTTGCAGATGCAGCTCAGGTAGAAGAGAATTTTCTTTTGTTGTCTCGAGTGTTACAACTTACCGTGACTTGTCTAACAAGATTTATTGGGCAGGCACCTGAATTATTTCCAACAGCTCCAGCTCTTGCTATACCAAAAGCAATTAAGAATTCTGGCCTTGAGTCATCTCAAATTGATTATTATGAAATAAACGAAGCGTTCTCTGTAAGGATCTGAACTGTGTCTTCTGACTCTACTTTATTTTGTTTGGCCGTAATTTATCATGTTTTCTTCACAGGTTGTGGCTCTGGCCAACCAAAGACTGCTCAATCTTAATTCGGTTAGTCTCCCGTTGCTGTGCACATTGGATGCTTACATAGTGAAATATCATGGCAAATTTAGTTTTGATTAAAAAAAATTGGTATCTAATCAATTCATCCAATCCCCCCCCCCCCCCTCTCCCCCCTCCATCTCTTTCTCAATCCCGGTGTACTTATGTTCTCTGGTCACAGGGAAAACTAAATGCACACGGTGGAGCTGTGTCATTGGGACATCCTCTAGGGTGCAGTGGAGCTAGAATTCTGGTAACTCTTTTAGGGGTATGTTGGCCACTTCTTCCTCTAATTATTAATGTTAAGCTATTAGACTTGGCATAACTGGTAAAATTGTTGTATGCGATCAGGAGGTCAGGGGTTTGAGCAGGGTAAGGCTGCATACAACAAACCCTTATGATCTGGCCCTTCTACAGACCTCGTGCATACCAGGAGCTTAGCTAGTGCATCGGACTGCCCTTTTATTTGGACTTTCATATTCTGCTAGTCATTGATTTGATATGATATGGCCATATTCTATACGTAGATATTGATAGATTGTTTTCGTAATGGACAACTGATTAGTATCTGCAGAATGTTGCTGCTTTTGATTTGTCTCACACAAATGTAACTATGTTTCAGGTATTGAAGCAAAAGAATGTGAAATTTGGTGTTGCTGGAGTCTGTAACGGGGGAGGAGGAGCATCTGCCCTCGTTGTAGAGTTCATGTAAGCCTTTTCTTTTGTTAATTTCAAGATTTATTCGCTATTCATCAACCCCTTGAAATTTGTCGTACAACTTTGTTTTCTCTGCTTCTCGTCCTTTTGGATAGCTACCTCAATCTCTTATGATTGAGAAAATTTGGCAATATTTCCTTAAAACATCAGTGTATTATATCCGTGACAGCCTCTCTACCTTTAAGGTAATAGGGGTTCAGACCCCGCTTTGTAGAATTACATTGGGTACGTCATTGTTGTATCACTGACTTCAAATGAGCTCAGGTTCTAGTCGCTCTTAACGTTCATAGACTCTGAACTGCAACTGACTCGCTGCAATCATTTGATACAAAATAGTGTCATTTCTAAATACATTGTGTTTGCATCTTTCAGGCCTGTAGGGATGGTAGCGCGTTCCTCGCTTTGAAACTGGAAAAACTTCTTTGCACTATCCGCGCCAACAGTAGCAAGACGTCTAAATCTTTTACTTGATTGTCGAAAACTATATTAGCAACGCTCTAAAGGTTCAACTTATATACATTGACAGGATAAGAGTTTTATACAATAATAGTGTATTGCAACTTCTTATAGCTGGTTTTCTGCTTTATTTTCTGCATTATCAATCAAGGCTTATTATAGAAAGTTATTTGCGCTATGTCACTACTTATATAGTGTCTGAGATAAAACGGAAAATTACGCGCCTAAGTAAATATATACTAGTTGATTATTTAACATAGTTACTAGTTTGGACAAAATTACTTTTCGCCACTAGCATATAACCTTATTTACGTAGGGTACGTCCAGAATTTGTATAATTTAGTTCGTAATTGTATAAATTCAAAATTTATATATGCTTGCCTTACTCGTATATAATTATCATGTTTGTATATGAATTGTGTAAGTTCTGAAAAGTTTCTAAAGATATAAATACATAATTTATATATACTTACCTTGTTGTATATGCGCAAGCGAAATATATACGGAAATAATCATAGCTAATGAATGAATTAGGATACTTACCTTGTTGTATATGCGCGAGCGAAATATATACGGAAATAATCATAGCTAATGAATGAATTAGGCAAACCGTATCTAATTAAGGAGGTTCATTAAGTTCAATTTTTTGCTATTGATGAAATTTCCTTAGAAAAATACACCAAATCTCTTAATTTTATATTATTTTATATAATTGCCAAACAAATATATATATATATATATATATATATATATATATATATATATATATATATATATATATATATATATATATATATATATATATATAAATGTGAACTTCAAATAGGTTGATATTTTATTTTTTATTTTTTAAGGTGAGGAGTTTTAATAGCACTTTTGATCCTTCAATTCATAATAAATTTTGATTTTGGTCCTCATCATACACGTATGACACAGCATAAGAAATGATCAATTAATAAGCAACTGTTTAATTCATAATTATGATGAATTTATGAATATTCTCACAAACAAAGAAATTAAAAATTAATTAATGCAGTTAAATATCCTAAAGAATTAAAATTAGAATTTTTCAAGTCCCCAATTTTTCCTTTAACATACATTTGGATGATGGAGAATAATCATCGTGTAATTAACAACTTATTTTTCGTTCTTATTCCGTAAAAACCTCTAAAAGCTTTTGGAAAATAGTAAATGTTTTATCACCGAAACAACAGCAAATAAAAATAGAAAAAAAAAATGAAATCACAAACATTTTGGATTCATTTATTACACAAATATTAGAAAATATTTATATCTCATCTTAATTTTCTTTCATTCTATTCATATTCTTTTTCAAATAGAAAAGGAAAATTGTTATTATAATAATATATACATGCAATGAGTTGGTAGCCATGGAGATCACAATTTCTTGAATCCTTGGCTTCTCTTTTATGAATAATAACAAGTGAGTTTTCTCTTTATATTTTCGAGCGTATTATTAAGCATAATATAATATTTCTGGACTTGTTTGAGATTGAGACTTATAATTTTTTTGGCATTTTAAAAAAAACGATCATACAATTTTTATGCATGCAATGACAGACGCACCTTTTTAGAAAAGGTTTCATTAGGCATAACTTCACAATTTCATATCTGTGTTTGTGAATTATTAATTATTGTATTAGATAAGTCGTCTATATCACACGCTTTTGGAATGCAATCATTGTGACCAAACTGAACAATTAGATCTAAGTGGCCCACCTGAACAAGTGGATCTAGTGAAAGATCTCGTCTCCAGCCCACCTGAACAATTAGAAATAAGTGGCCCATTTTCCATTCCCTAGCGCCTGCGTTAACATTGGATGATTCGTGCACCTATCTACCTTTTTTCTCATAAAATAATTTGGATATATCTAGTTATGAAAAATCAAATCAAATCATTTTAAAGTGATAAAAAAGTAAATTGATTCGAAACAGGAAGTAAATTAGGTCTTAAAAATCAACATACTCCTAGATTCAAATACATTTTACATGCAAAATTGATAGTGCAATGTCAACATCGCTTACATAAAATTCTGTGTGCCCTATTTTCTTGTCCTTTCGAATTCTGTTACTATTTGTTGTTTATTGTCCCTTGATTATCATATCGTTTTGTTGTAGTTTTTGTTCTGTTACTATTAGGTGTTTTGTTATTATCTGTTGTTTCATGTATTACCGTTAGTTTTTTGGGGATTGTTTTTCCTTGAATCGAGAGTCTATCGAAAATAACCTTGGAGGTAAGGTTTGCATACATTCTACCATCTCTAGACCGCATTTTGTAGGACTACACTACACATATTACTGCTTCTTTTCCCTCGAAACAATAGAATCTTATAATCGTGAAATATGTATCATTTTATGCAGGATAGAAGACGTTATTATCGAAGCACAAAAAAAACAAGATGTTTGGATTTAGTATAAGAACAGGTAAGCAAAATGCCTCAGGTTCACCAAGTTCAAAAACAGGATCTCCATCATCTGTTGGTTCACCAAAAACAGCAGGAAGTACAGGTTCACCAAAGGCAGAAGTTGGTGAAATTGACACAAGAGCACCTTTTCAATCTGTTAGAGCTGCTGTTAGTTTGTTTGGTGATACTGGTTCTTCACCCCAGGCTAAACCAACTATTAAAAGATCAAAAACCATTGAAGAGGTATAGTAACCGTATCTAGAGTCAGTAGATTCAGAATAAACGTGATCTGAATAGAGTATTTTTTTTTTTACATTAGGTCATAGTAGTGGCCGAGCTAGAAATTTATAATAAAGGTTGCTCTCAATTCTCATTAAATTTAAATTCTGAATCTGCCTTTGTATGTGTTTATACATGGTTTATACCAAAAGCAATAGGTTTGGACTTTCCGAAAATGTTGACGTATCCGTGTCAGATCCTTAAAAAATGCATTACTTTTGGAGGATCGGACACGGACGTAACGACATTTTTGAAGAGTCCGAGTAGCATAGGGTTCAATTACCATATATATACACTCACAAATTTTTTCTTTTTCTCAGAGGGTGTTAGAGAAGGAAAGTAGGCTTCATTTGGCCCTAAGAGAACTAGATGGCTTCAAAGAACAGATAAGAAGTACAGAGACAACAAAAACTCATGCTCTTCGAGATCTCGAAAAGGCTAAAAGAACACTCCAGGAACTCACAGGAAAGCTCGAGACACTATGCGAAACGAAGCAAGCAGCTATTGAGGCAACAGAGACAGCAAAGGCCCGAGCCATCGAGCTCGAAGAACAGAAATCAAATAAACCTCCAGTAGGCACTGATGCTTGGAAACAGAATGTTGAAGCTGAAAGAGAACAATATCGAACATCTTCTGGTGAACTAAATTCCGCGAAACAAGAGCTTACAAACCTCCGTCAGGACTTTGATGCAGCCCTAACTGCTAAACTGGCCGCGTTTCAAGAAGCTGCAGATGCACAGCATAACGCGGCCATCAATAGAGAGAGGCTAGGTAAGCTCTCGAAAGAAGTCACTACATTACGCGAAACATTAGGACAAGTAAAAGTTGCATCTCTCCAAGCACAAGACGAGCACGAAAAACTCATCCAAGATAAAGAAGTTCACTTACAATCACTCAAAACAGCTAAAGAAGAAGCTGAAGAGAAAATCAGGGCTCTCAAAGAGGACCCTGACTCTCAACTAGTAACAGAAAACCTCGTTGAGAAGCTCGAGGTAACCAACGAAGCAATCCATGTCTTACAAGAACAACTCAATAATGTCCGAGCCCTGGATTTAGACGCGTATAACAAAGCAAATGAAGAGCTCAATGCTACAAAGAACATGTTGAAAGAGATAGTCACGGAGGAAAGTTCCCTCCGTGGCATAGTTGAATCTCTTAAACAAGAAGCAGAACGTGTAAAAGGCGAACTCAATGAGCTCAACAAGAAAGCGGAGGAAACAGAGTCCCTAGTCGAAAAGTTGAAACTAGAGCTCGAAAACAGCAAGAAAGAACTCGAAGCAAGCATTTCAGCTAAAACACAAGCTGAAGGAGATTCAAATGATTTACCTTCAAGAATCCAACAGTTAACTTCCGAAGCGAATCAATACACAAAAGAAGCAAATGAGATGAAGAAAAACACGGAGTTACTCAAACAAGACGCACAATCAGCACATGAAGCAACTAAAGAAACAGAGGAAAAGCTGAAAATCGCGCTAAAAGAAGCTGAAGAAGCAAAAGCAGCAGAGAAACTTGCAGATGAAAAGATACACAATCAATCAAGAAACAACAAAACAGACAATTCCACTGATGATAACAACGACGAAAAACATTCATCATCAGAATCATCTAATGGGAAGATAAGACTATCAATTGAGGAATACGAGGCATTAAAACGAAAAGTAGAGGGAATCAAGAATGATGCTGACATAAAAGTAGCAACTGTCATGGCACAAGTTGAAACCATCAATGCCAATGAAAAACAAGCTAAAGAAAAACTCGAGGGGTTGTTAAAAGAGAAGGAAGATATCAAAATCGCGACACAAGAAGCATTGAAAACAACAGAAATGGCAGAAGCAGCAAAATTGGTTGTTGAAGGAGAATTGCAGAAATGGAGAATAAAGGAACAAGAAGAAGAAGAAGAAGTAGAAATTGGAGAATCATCTAATGGAAATGTTGAAGAGACATAGAAGAGAAAATTTGTATAAAATAAAAATAAGAACTATAGCATAAAATTATGAGAAATTTTTATGTAATTTGGTGTAATGTTTGTGTATGTATATGATTTTATTTTTTTCATTTTTATTATCGAAGGCATTCAAATGTGCAGAAAGTATATGAATGTATAATACCTTCGAGAAATGCAGAGTATGATTGCGTATAAATAGATCCTTTTAGTTGTGTGTCAGGACTTCAGACTTTCTTCTTCTACCTTAATTATCTTCTCGATAAAAATGCAGAATAAGATTACATATATGTAAATCTTTTAAGTTCGGTTTTTTTTTTAACTCGGCCTGTATCATATATTATTATAAGTGGGAAGCTTTCAACTTTAAAGTTGAATTATTATTTTGTCCCTATACCAAATTAAAAATATTATATATCTAATTAATTAACTATTAAATAGTTACATCTTATTTTAGTTTTCCTTTTCATAATGTTACCTCTTTTATTATTCATATCTAATTCAATTAATTTTAAAAGGTCCTTAATAATCTATTTAAGAAATATTGCAATTTCATCACCCTTTAGTATCTGTTTAGAATTTGTATAGTTGCAAAGACAAAAAGATTCATTTTTGTATACATTTTCCCATCATAATTTCTTTGGGAATATCAATTAGTACCACATTATCAAAGAATTACTATTCATTTTGACTGTATTTACCTTAGTGATTTTACTTTTTTTCGCTCATTCATGTGTTATATTAACTAATCCAAAAGAGATAATTTTTCTATTAAATATTTTTATATTACAAATCAGATATAAGTTTAAAAAGACAATTTCATTTAATAATATTCTATTTAATTAATTAACTATACTCATCAAAAGTTGGAAATAAAAATATGTTTTTCATTAACTTTTAAAGTTATAGTAATAGACTTTTAAACAAAATACATTAAATCTGAATGTTGAAAGTTGTTACATATTTTCACATTTATTGAAAGTTTTAGTTTCTTAGTTATTACTTCAATCAAAATGTTTAATTCCTCTCATCTTCCATGGAATCATGACCTTTTCATATTCTTTAAAGGATTCTATTAATTTGAAAAAAAAAATTCATATTATTCAATCACATAGTAAAATGATTTATCAAACAAAGTAAAAATCATCGTATTAGTTCTATATTCATAACTTCAACAAGCTTTTCATAGTCATGCATTCATACCCATTTTCTACTTTTGGGATTCAGTTACAAAATAATATTGAGTTTTGATTTTAAAAGTTATATTGATTCATCGTGAAAATGTTGGAGACAAAACATATAATGGCCCTTCTTTCGATTTCGATAATGTCTTTATTTTAGTATAAAGAATAACCAAAAATAATATTTATGTATAAATATTTTTAATAATTTTTCAATTTATATGATGAAACTTCTTTTAAAGTCGGTGATATTATTATTTGTGTATTTTTTTACTAATATTCCTTAGTTATCTTGCTCAAATGATCTTTCTTTTTGTTTGTGCATATATTTGCACTTTATTTACTGATTTTATATTTTATTATAATTTTTTTCGGTTGCAATTATTTTCGTCTATTAATAGATTTTTTGGTGATGTTCTCTCGTATAAAGTGAACAAAAAATATAAGTTCACTTCACCTTTGTATTTCATCATCTTATAATTTCTATAAATTTATGTAAAATCAATTTATTGGTCATTTTTTTCCTCATTAACATGGTAAATATATATTTATTCATTATGTCTTTAATAATTTTGTTCGATATGTTTGCGTACATTCTTAAATTTAGAGCAAGAGTTCACCACTACAATACATACTATATTATCTTAATTAGTTTATATTTTCAACATTTTTTCATTTTGTAAACAAATAACCAAAATTAAATGAAAAGAATTGTTTGACATTGTTATTTTTACATAAAACAACATATATAAAAGAATAATATAATTGATAATTATCAACATCAGATTAGGCCTATACGAATTTGTATAACAACAAAAAATAAACGTGCAACGCACGTTTCTGAAACTAGTATTTATTATACAAGGGATGTCTTTCTTCTTATCTAGGATAAATTCGTAAATAATCACTTTTTGGACGTTACAATTGAAATATAATCATTATCATGAAATTTCAAATTTCACGCTAAAAAATCTGGATACTGTCATGGAGTTTTACTTTGGTATATTTGAAATTCCATGTCAATTGCTATTTATTGATTGTAGAGCTACACCTCAATTGATAAGTGGGTAAGTAACTCGCACTCAAAAAAATAGTGTCTAATGATCAATGAAATGACTTCAGCGAACATTGGAGATAATGGGACACAAAATATAAGTGAATTAATTTCTTTTTATCTATCTAAATCTTGATATACACACTTACATGGTATCGTGGTATGCACAACTACTCGATAGTTGTGTTGGTGGAGGTAAAAAGAATCTGATGATACATTTCAACGTCATCTTGTTCACGGTGTTCGGAAATTTATATATATATATATATATATATATATATATATATATATATATATATATATATATATATATATATATATATATATATATATATATATATATATATATATATATATATGTATATGTATATGTGTGTGTGTGTGTGTGTGTGTGTCCTGGACACGTGCTTTGCATGTGAGTCTCACAAAAATATTTTATATGGTAAGAGTTATATTAAAATCACATTAAACAAAAATGAAATTTTAACTAAAAATATTAAAATCACATTTTGAAGAATTTCAAAAATGATTTACTGAAAAAATATAAATGAAATAAATGGACAACCTATATAAACTACTTATGTATTGTAAAATGTAAATGTCAATTAATTAGATATTCTGATAACCTTTTGAACAATAAAATTTAATGTGATAAATAATTTATCTTATTATATTATTAGGTCGAAATCTACAATATATTAATTTGTTACTTTTGTAAAAAAGTGACAATACACACATAAAACACCTTCTCAACTTTTACCAAAGTTTGAATTATCATATGTACTTTTAACAAGTATATATGTTGTCTCCATATTACATTCAAATGACATAGTAAGTTTATTGTTCTTTGTAGCATGAACAAAAAATTTCAATAGTTTGTTCATGGTTATTTTTCATACTTATCATATTTTAATTTTTATCCTTTTTTTTCTCTTACTTTATTATTCATATTTGACTTTTAAATACTCCCTCATATTAAATTAAATTACCTCATTTGTTTAGAATATGTCTTCTTCAGAGGTTTTCTCGATTTCTTTTGCTCTATGTTGTTGAGGGAGAAACATTAGTTATCCTTTTTACCTTCGAAGCTAGGAGATTGAAGAAAAATAAATTTAAATAAGTCATTTCAAATTAAAGTTATCAAGGAGGCTCTACTTTGTGAAATACACGTGAATTAAGTTATTAAAATCTAATTAAAATACAATAGTCGTATGTATATCAAATTTTTTAAAAAGTAATCATGCAAAAAAATGCAAAATTGTTGGAGAGACACGTTTCATACCTCATATGTATCGGCACAATTTCTACTAAAAGTTGTATTCAATGTCTGCAAAATAATCACCTTACCTGAGAAAAAATTAATCATAAGTTCATAAAACAAAATTTTAGCAGTATATTATCATGTGAGAGATCAAATACTTAAATATCAATTTAAGAATATAATTTGAATGATAGCAAAAACTGAAAAATCTGAGATTTATGCTTTTCTACATCAAATTCAAATGTACAATATTGTCATTAGAAGACAACGTGTAAGAAACTTATTTATAGTAATTTCTTGAAGAGTTAAAAAGCCATTCAACTTTAATGGTGATTTCTCGTAGAATCAAAAAATTATTCAACTCTAATGGTGATTTCTTGAAGAATTAAAAAATCATTTAACTTTAATAGTTTCACACTTATAGAATAATAATAAAAATAATAATAATAATTAATCATTATTTACAATAATAATAATATGATAACGATAATTAAAAAGTTGAAGGGTCTTTTCTTAATCCAACTTTAGACTAAGCATCTTCCCAGTTATAATATAAAATATAATAACAATTATATAAAATAATATATGATGATATATGATAAATAAAAAATAAAATAATAATAATATAATATATGAATGATATGATATGATGATGTATACATTATTTTTATCTATCATAACTTTTAAAATTTCTGGATTATCGAGAATTATGATTAAGATTAAAAACAATATCAATGTACTCATTTATCAAGAAAATAATAATTTAATTATTAAAGAACTAAACGACTTAAATTTTGTCATTATGTAATTAAAATATTTGTATTTCATTAAATGATTAATCCAATTTCAATTTATATATATATATATATATATATATATATATATATATATATATATATATATATATATAAAAGATGTTTATACATTACACTAGATATGTTGAATAGTACCCTTTATTTCTTGATATATTTACTTTTATATAATTAAATCTCTTCGATAAAAATCAAAATCTATAACTATTGATATAGAATAATTGAGATGGACGCCTATCACAATAATGTTTTAAATCTCAGTACGAATATTTCATCGAACTTATTATCAATAGGTCTCTTGATCAGTTAGTTCCCATTTAAATAATCCAATCAATATAATTATATAACGTATCAGCAATTCTCATATAAGTTTCAATTAACCGCACTTTGAATTTCGAAAGTTATTTGATTGTGATTTTTTCATGTCTTTTAAATTTTTAATTATAATAACTTATAATACTTTTTATATAGTTTACAAAAATATATGCATTAATTAATCTCTATTTAAATTTGATTCTCAAAATCCAAACTAACGGAGAAAATATAATATGATATTGTAAGCAAAATGCATTGACTTTAGACAATTCATTGGTTGAAAGCGCCAAGATGCTGGTATATATTCGGATATTCTTGTACAAGTCTCTATTAGAAAATAACGTCTCAACATTTTTGTTTTTTAAAAAAATAATAAATTTCTCATATCATCATTCATATTCGATTAATTTATTAAAATGAAATGAATAAATTAATGTTGGTCTTTTTATTCTATCAAATATGCATATTTTTTTGGGTTGAGGGACCCATGTTTCGTCATGCAGGTTCAATTGAATACTCTTCGTCAAATAAAAATAGCAAAGTACATATTAAATAAATCTAGCTATTACCCTTTTTCTTTTCATAATTAAATACTTTGTTAGCCTCTTTTAAGAACAAAATAAGAATATTAGAATTAAGAAATTTTTAAATATAGAAGATATAAAACAAATTAAAAAGAGAAATACAATAAAAAGAGGTAATACCATCAAAGTACGTTTTATATGAAAAATAGTGATCTTACATTAATTTGATAGAGGCAAGATTTCTATTGAGGGATTCAAAGAATACCAAAAATGAAAACGCAAATAAGTGAAGAAAATTGAACATCTGATACATAATATATTAAAAAATTATCAATATTAATATATATTCTGTAATTTTTTGACGAAAGGGCTTAGATAAACCTCCTTCCATCCGTTAGCTTTGCCCATGATCACATTAAGAGCCACATATGAATATTTTTCGGGGTGAAGGTACATTATAAGTTATAGGTTCAGTCAAATTCAGTAATTTTGACTTAAATCTTATAAATTTATTATGTAAACAATAACAACAACACGCTCAAAGATTGTACACGTATCTTGCCTTTATCTTTACAGGATGAAGAGGTTGATTATGTAATTGCCGAAAGAAAATTCTCAATTTGTGGATACATAAAAATCTATTATGTACGCATGAATATTAAATTCTGGACTCATAAAATTTAAATCCTGAATCCGCTTCAATCTTATAATTCCAAAATAAGAGTTATTTTAGCTTACATCATTTGTTTTATCCTCTATATAAAAATGTCTCACTTTGTAACAACTTTTTCCTACACTTGTCTAAGTTTTCCCAACAACTTAAATCTTTTGGGAGAAAATAAGAAGGGACAAAACACAAAGTGTGTCTATCATCATTAATCCCCTCTTGGGATTTTGATAATATTAAGGTTGATCACAATCATCTTGATTTTTCATTAATTTTCAAGAAGAAGAAAACAATGAAAGAAATCATTGACAATAGTTTGATCAATGAAATTGAAGAAGAAGAAGAAGAGGGGAACTTTTATAATTCTACAAGTGATTTGTTTGAAATTGATCATCATGGTGGTGGTGAAGTTGAAGGAAGTTTGTTTTCCTTTGACTTTCACAATCATGAGGAACATGATGTTGTTTATGTTGTTGTTTGGAATAAGAATGTTAGTCAAGTGGAATCAAGCATGGATGCTTTGCTTTGGACTCTCAATCATGTTGTGACTAATCCAAATTCTACCATTGTTTTCCTTATTCATATATTTCCTCAAACTAACTTCATCCCTACTCCTTGTAAGTCCTCTCTCTCACACACACAAAAAGAATCATAAGAAAAGATATATTTAATTCTTGATTTCGTTACTTTTGTTATTTTCTTGAGTCTAAGGGTGTATCAGGTCATCCGAGGTAAGGATAAAACATGTGTATATACTGCCGTCGCCAGACCCCACTTGTGAAACTACACTAAATATATTGTTATTATTAGATCTTATTTAGTTTGTTATATTCTAAAAGACACAAGATTATATGAAGCTTATTTTGTGATGATAAACACAGTGGGAATGATACCAATAGGCCAAGTGAATGAAGAGCAAAAAGAGAACTACATGACTAAAGAAAGAAGCAAGAGGAGACAGTTCCTTCAAAAGTTTGTTGACATTTGCTCTGCTTCCAAGGTGCACATACTGATCACTCTTCATCAGAAAATTATGTTATGTATATACGATCAAATATTACTTTTTTATACATAAATATATTAATCTTGTATATCAATTATCACACTATTTTGTTGTCGTTACTATTCCCTTATTAGCTGTTGCATTTTCTTCACTATCGTTCTGAGGGTCCTCTAGAAATCATGCATACACTTTACCCTCCTCAAACCCTACTTTTGAAGTTTCACTAAGTATGTCGTTTTATACGTATATATGAATCTTGAACACTCTTAACGAGATTTCAAACCTCGCCACTGGGAAACAAATGAGAGGGGATGCTCACTAGCATGCCCTGTATAACTAAAGCTGTATGATATATGTGCCATTTTTTTAACAGGTTAAACTGGACACTATACTTATTGAGAGTGACATGGAAGGCAAAGCTATACTGAACCTTATTCCCATCTGCAACATAAGAAAGCTGATTCTTGGTACTTCTAAAGCCAATCTCAAGTATGACCAACAAAAAGATGAACTTTTTAACTTTCTACTCTACTTCTCCATCAGTTTTCTGCTGTCATCTTCTAAATATTGTTTCATGATTTCTCTGATAGAAAAATGAAGTCAAGAAAAAGTAACGGAACGACAGATGAGATATTACAAAATGCACCAGAGTTCTGTGAGGTTAAGATCATATGTGAAGGCAAGGAAGTTGTTGAGCTGCAGATGTTTGAATCACCTTCTCTCCGATACTCCGGTGGCAGCCCAAAGTCCATTGAAGGCCAGATCCAAAATCAGAATCAAGAAGACCAGAATGATCAATCCATTGGATGTGGAGGATGTTTCAGAGCCAAGGTCATGTCTTAGATATCATATAGCTCAATAGTGTCCTACCTCAAGGACTTCAAAGGATGTAAATTTCTATCAACAAATAACTGGTGTTTCCACATGAATCTCCCCTCTTCATCATACCACATATTGCATGTTACTTTATACAGTTATTGTACATACAAAAAGCAATAACACAACAACGTACCCACTGTAATTCCACGAGTTGGGTCTGAAGAGGAAACAGTGTATGCAGACCTTACCCCTACCTCGTAGAGATAGAGAGGTTGTTCCCAATAGACCCTCACTAATAAAACAGCAAATCGTTGTTTTACCATTCCATGTGCAAGGAATTATAAGGAAAAGCAAAAAAAAACTCTCTCCTTTACATCTGAAAGAGCCAAAAAGCAAATATTACACAGGAGAAAGTAAAATGTAGCAAAATTCACTGTGGTCTAAATGTCTTGGAAATACACCTGACATCCAAAACTATGGTTGTCGCATAACTTAAAGATAAGATTGAATCTAAACTTTCTCACACTGTACTGTACCTTTGGGATGGAATACAAATTTCTAGGGAGCATCGAAAAGCAATATACATTGAGCAATCATCTTGCTTAACTTGGTCATTTGGCCAAAAAACAGTTTCCTGTTCATGGCAATGCCATCTCACCTAAAGCCACACATGATTCTGAGTTATCCAATTGCATACTTCTAACAGTTATATACTTCAAGACACTCGCCTTTTACCGTTTAGACATCCTTGTAAATATGGAGACTAATGATGGGAGGCAGCTCTAGCTTGAAGCACGTACAGATTCACAAATAATAAGGTTATGGACAGTGACAACAGGACCCTGCGCATATAAGATTATCCCTGAATTCAGGATTTGCTGGTCCACCACTTCATAAAAATTACCAGTCGGGCTGATAATTACTAGAAGAAATCAAATTCGAGGTAGTTATCAGAACCCTTTTGGCTGGGAGCTACTGCTGCTGGAACAGTCTTTTGATTGGTAGATGGTGCTGGGACTGGTAGTCTCTCAAATTCAACCGGTTTAGGCACCTCGGGAGGGCTAGCACAGCGTATTAGTGCCCAATTAACCCCTTCAAAGAAAGGGTGTTGTTTTATCTCAGTTGCCCCTCTTTTGTATGCCAATCTGTTCTGTGGTTCTTTTATGAGTAAACCTCTAATAAGATCCCTTGCTGCAAAACCAACAACTGGTGATTCTGGAAATCTAAGAGGTTGCCCGACTACATTGAATAATGTAGCTCGGTTACCAGATCCTTTAAATGGAGTTTTACCAAACAAGAGCTCGTAGAGAAAGATCCCAAAAGTCCACCAATCTACTGCACTTCCATGACCTTCACCTTTGATAATCTCTGGTGCCAAGTATTCATGAGTTCCCACAAATGACATAGAGCGAGCACTAGTAGGTTCTGCCATGAGCTCTGGTAATGGCCTAACTTGGTTACCTACGTCATTTTTGGGTTTCCGATCCTTCTTGGACTTGCTGGAAAAGATGCGGCGAGAGAAGCATGTTGTAGGAACGACACATGATGGTTGAATGCAGGAAGGCTCAATGCATGCCGGCTGGACACAGTATCCAGAGTTCTTCTTGAGAGGCTCCAACTCCAGGGAAGATGTCTTCACCAGTGTTGGGCTAAAAGAACAGCAAAGTGACAGGTCAAAGTCTGAAAGCATTATATGTCCATCTTCTCTAACAAGGACATTCTCAGGCTTGAGGTCGCGGTAGATAATACCAAGCATATGGAGATACTCTAAAGCCAGAAGGACCTCAGCGACATAAAATCTGAAAAGAGAGAAAGTTAATCGTCAGTAAAACGCTTCAACAACAACAGCATAACCAGAGTAGTCCACAAGTGGGGCCTGCGGAGGGTATTGTGTACACAGCCTAACCCTTACCTTGTTAAGGTAGCAGAGAGGCTATTTCCGAAGGATCCTCACCCCAAGTACCGCATATAATAAAACAATATGAAAAGGAAATACAGTGGACCATGTTTTGTTGCATAACAATATTTCTAGTTGGACCATGGGACAATTGTTTTCTGAAGGAAACATTAAAAATTCATTTCTAATCTCTAAAATGGAACCTTGGAATATGCGAACCGGAATATGGGGACATAGTAATACGCTCCTAAACATTCAAAAACAAAATGCAAGTCCCACTTACATAATTCAGCATTAAGTAATTGTTTGTTAGATCCCAAATACTGTTACGCCAGAGAGCTAAAACCATGAATTGCTGCTCAACCAAGTCAGCTAATACTACGTAGCAATAGAGATGAAAGTTATAACAAAATTGATTTTTACAAAGAAAAAACTTCTGTGACACAGAAGATGTCCAAGAAAAGGGGCAAGAATCCACCGAACTCCATAATGGGAGAAGGAGAGGAATTTTGGTAACTTGGTGGAGAAACAAAAAAAATATGAATAGTCTAAATGCAAAAAATAATGACATCACAGATAAAGGACCTTATTACTCGACAAATGCAAATTCAGAACGAAGAAATTCTCAAAGTGAAGGATGCTCCTAGAACCATGGTAATAGGCTTCCAACAAAATCTAAAGGCCTAGTGCGACGTCACTCATCCAGCAGCATAAGGTTCAAGTGCATTTGACAACATAAATATGCACTTCCAAGTAAGAAGAACAGCTAGACTGACTTGTTAAAACAGCCTTCTCAGTTGTGGATCTTCTATTGAAATTACAAAAACAATGATCTTGTAGAAAGCAATAAAATAACGTGGAACTCAGAAAGTATCAATAGGAAAAATCATATTCAAAAGACTGAAAAGAAGTTATACTTCACTGCTTGTTCAGAAAAATGTTTCCCTGGCTGTCTCTGCCTAAGAGTATGCAGATCCCCTCCAGGACAGAATTCCATAACCAAACATGAAAACTTATCAGTCTCAAAGTGGCTGTAGAGAGAGGGAAGAAAAGGATGATCAAGGGATGATAAAATTTCTCTCTCTGTCTGAGCACGAAGAAGCTTCTTGCGGCTGGCTAAAGATGCTTTATCCATGACTTTCA
>JAPXVU010000092.1:0-25000 GCA_027789145.1 Solanum arcanum
CAAGACTTAGCATATAACTCCGTATATTTAAAAGTTTAAAGGACTAGATAAGTATGTCATCAATAAATAAAATGACAAACATATCTTGATAAGGTTTGAATATTGTGGTCATAAGATCCATGGTTGCTGTAGGAGCATTTGTAAACCCAAAGGACATGACCAAAACCTCATAATGCCTGTGGATGGTTTTGAAAGCTCTCTTTGGAATATCACATTTCCTTACTCTTAGATGATGGTACCCTAATGTCATGTCACACCACAATTCTAGTAATATTTTGCATCTGGAGAGGCATAGAAGATTTTAGAGTTAAGGGGGGCTTGTGGCGATTTCTAGAACACCTTAGATATTTCAAGAATGTGTAGAATTCTTTAGAGATGGGACAAAAGTGTAAATATCTTACGGACTTTAAAAGTAAATATTAGTTGCACTTTAGTGGTTATGAAGTAGAATAAATAGATGTGCCCCACATTTTGGAAGGCATCAAACAAAGTTTTAAAGCATTGTCAAAAGTAATACACAAGCCTTCTTCAAAGTTGTCTATTTGTTCATTTTAACTCTTTTCCAAGCATTCTCTTAGCAATTCAGTTCCAAGTTTGCATTAAGGAAATGGCTAACGAGGGAGAAGTAAACGGAACTAGCACCACCAACTCCCGTTTGGATGGTGGAAAGAAGAACCGAAAGGGAAAAAACATCAAAAGGGTAATAAGGAGGTGTTTCCTGATCCTACATAAATTGAGGCGCTAACATCTTATCCACCATCGATTACCGAGGCAAGTAACGATGAAGTTAGCAAGGATTCCATCGACCATTCTGCTAGAGAAGAATGTGTCGCAAGAATGGAAGTTGTGAGGCAAGTCGTGGATATATTAGGCTGGCGCATGAATGTAGCTGACGGCAAGTTCAAGACCTTTGAATTCTTGAGGAGATCGAAAACATCCGTAAGGACTTGGAGGGTCTCCAGCGGGCTGAGTTCGAGATGAAGTAGACCGTCACTTCTCAGAATTTTACCTCATGGAGGCACTAAGCACGATCGAAACTCTGAAGGCCGAAGTAAAAATACTCTAGGAAGGTGCAGACACTATAGGATCTACATCACACGACCCTGATAGAGAGGTCATATTAGAGGCTCCAAAACCACCCATATTCAAAGGCGCCCATGACGCTCAAGAGGTGGAGAACTTTCTGTGGCACTTGGAGAATTACTTCAAGTGTAGTCGGGTGAAGAGTGACGAAAATAACATCAACACTGTTATGTTGTATCTTTTTAAGATTACCATGCAATGGTGGAGGAAAAAAGAAGGTGATATTAGAAAGGGAACGTGCACCATCAACACATGGGAGCAATTTCGTAAGGAATTCAAGAAAGACTTCTTCCCTAACAACATCGTGTATGAGTTTAAGCGCAAATTCTGAGAATTGAAGCAAAAAGAAGAATTGGAGCGTACATGAAGGATTTCACAACTCTAACACTTCAAATTCCAAACCTCACAGACAATGACATGTTGTTCCACTTCATGGACAGACTGTAGAATTGGGGCAAGATGGTGTTGGAGCGATGACAAGTCAAGACCATAGACGAATCCATCACGAAAGTCGAGTCCTTGATGGACTTTAAGCCTGAACGACATGACAAAGCAAAGAGCAGGGATACAAGGAAAAGTCATGCCGAAGGTGGGGGATATTGTGTCCGAGTCAAGGAGCAGCAGGCACACCCCAAGTCACATGACCCCCACAAGCCAGACATCAAGCGGTTGGTGTACTAAAACAACACAGAGAGACGAGCATAGAACAACAAAAAATATGGCTGATATATATGCGGTGGACCACACGGCTATGCTAGGTGCCCCGAGATGAAGAACCTTGGTTCCATCCTACTTAAACGAAATGAGAAAGACACACAAAAGCAAGGGCATGACGCGGGCACTATGCAGTTGGGCATAGTAGGATTATGTGGTGCAATTGTCAAGATGTCTGCAAATGTAGGTTACTTCAGCACGTAGTACATAGACATCTTTCTTAATGGACGACTAGTTCGTGCCATAGTATACTCGGGGGCCAAAGCACACACTATAACCAAGGAAGGAGCAAAGAGGTAAGGAATGAAATATGCTCCACGAAACAGCCGCCGCAAGACGGTTAATTCACCCACCGACTCCCATAAGGGGTGTCGCCCATTAGGAGTGAGCATCACATTGGAGAAGTTGAAAGGTAAGACAAACTTCACCGACGCTCCTTTAGATATCTTTGATTTCATTGTTGGACAGTTCTTCCAGCAGTGCCACACGATGATCGACCCCTACCTCCAACAACTCATGATGATGGAGCGGGAAGGGTCATGCATTGTACCTCTAGTCAAGGTACCAATTAACGAAGAACACACCTACCTGTCGTCCATGCAGATCGTCAAGGGCCTAAAGAAAGGAGAGTCGACATTCCTAGCTACCATTGAAAATTTGGGAAAAGAAAATGGTACTAAGGATTCCTTGCCACCCATCATTGAAGAAATCTTTGAAGAGAATAAGGACGTGATGGCAGAGGATCTACTAAAGACTCTATCTCCTAGGCACAAGGTAGATCATGAGATACAGCTGGAGGTGGGAGCTAAGCCACCCTCACATGAACCTTATTGCATGGCTCCACCAAAGTTAGAGGATCTAAGGAAGTAGTTGAAGGAGCTCCTCGAGGACACTCACATCTGTCCATCCAAGTCACCTTATGGCACGTCAATTCTGTTCAGAAGAAAAAAAGATGGGTCGTTGCGCTTGTACATCGACTATCGAGCGCTGAATAAGGTAATAATTATGATCAAATATCCTATCCCGCTCATCATGGATTCGTTCGATAGACATGGATAGACCAAGTACTCTACCAAGATGGATCTCACAAAAGGCTCCTACCAAATGCGCATCACGGAGGGGGACGAGCCAAAGACAACTTCCATAGCCAGATATGGACCATACGAATGCTTAGTGACGCCTTTCGTATCAACCAACGCACAAATAGATTTTTCACGTGATGAACAAAATATTTCACACCTACTTGGACCATTTCTTGGTGGTGTACTTGGATACATAGTCATATATAGCAAAACCCTGGAGGAGCACGTGGAGTACTTGAAGAGAGTCTCCCAAGTATTACGGGAGAACCAACTCTATGTCAAGCGGGTAAAGTGTGAGTTCTCCCAGAACGAAGTATACATCCTAGTACATATCATGAGCCAAGGCAAACTACAGAATGACGAGATGTAGATCCAGGAAATCCAGGAGTGGGAGGCGCCCACAAAACTAACCGAGCTACGATCATTCCTTCGACATGCAAACTACTATCGTAGGTTCATCAGTTGCTATTCCACAAAATCCGCTTCACTAACAAAGTTTCTAAATAAGAATAATCCATGGTTTTTGAGCGAGGAGTTCCAAAGAACGTTCAAAGGTCTCAAGGCCGCAGTGATTGAAGAGTTGGTCTTGAAGATGCCCGAATTCTCCAAGACCTTTGAAATACATATGGATCCCTCATACTTTGCCATTAGGGGAGTCTTAGTATAAGATAAACAACCAATAGCATTCATGAGCTGTAAGATAAACGATGCAGAACAGAGTATACAATAGAGGAGAAAGAGATGTCGGCCATCGTGAATTGCCTACACACGTCGAGACATTAGTTACTAAGCTCCAAGTTTGCGGTAAATACCGACAATGTGGCCACTAGCTACCTCCAGTCACAAAAGAAGATAACCCCGAAGAATGATAGGTGGCATGGCTTTTGGCAGAGTTCGAAAATGTCTTGGAGTACAAGCAAGGAACGGGCAATGTTGTAGCCGACGCATAAAGAATAATGGACGAGCATGCTATCATCACTACAATCTCACTGTGCCTTTCAAGACGCAATCAAGGATGGCATGCAATATGATCCAAAGAGAAGAGTTTAATGTTGTTGGTTGACAAAGGCAAGACTAGGAGATTTTAGATGGAAGAATGCCTCTTGCTTAATGCCGGTCAGAGGCTCTATGTACCCAAGTTTTGATCGATAAGGCAATGAATCATCAAAGAAAGCCACGACAAACCAAGATATGGGCATCCAGGGCAGCGACGAACAAGGGCGCAGATCGAGGTGATACAGTTTTGGCCATGCATGCAGGATGACATCTACTGCTATGCGCAAAATTTTCTTGTTCCATTAAGAATAAGTGCAGTAAAGGCCGCCGGGAGGATTTCTGCAGCCAATACCTGTAGCAGAATGCAAACGAAGAGCGTGAGCATGAACTTCATCACCTCCCTACCATAGTCTGACGGGTATGGAATGATAATGGTTGTGGTGCATAGGTTTTCAAAATATGCTACCTTCATGCCTGCCACAGTCTGTTACACCGCAAAAGAGGACGCTCGATTGTTCTTGAAGAATGTATTTAATTATTGGGGATACCAAGATATATCATTAGCGACCGAGAACCCCTCCTTCATCATGAACTTTTGGAAGGAGTTGTTCGTCATACTTGTCATAGAACTTCACTTCTCCACGAGCTTCCACCTATATAAGAACCTCCTCCTAAGACTCCCCTCAAGGCTAACTAGTGCAATGCTTAGGTAGACTCTTATACCCCTATCTAGACTAAGTTAGACCCCTTAGGTTATCATAGTTAGAGTTCAATCCTTTAGTACATTTTATCTTTTGGGAACATCTTGACCTAACCTACATACACTACATTAGCTAATGTGGAATCCGGGTTCATGAAACTCTATATTGAAGGAAGGAGGTCTACTTGCCAAGGTAGTACCAAAACATAAATCATAGCAACTATATGGATCCACTAGCTAGTATTCCTATGGGGGGAAACATAGTTCAAGAACTATGAGATATAGTTGGGACCCTCTTTATGCTACATACATTGCAAATCTCAAGAGTACTTTAGTGCTCCTACCTTCCCTATGTGGGGAGGGACACTCCGCACTCTAACTCGGTGCTAAGAGAGAGTCCCTTTTTAAAGTTTCTTTAAGACTTAAATTATAAATCATAGCTTAGCTTAGTTCATAGGGTATAACACTTGTATATCATTATCAACATCATATCTCAATCGGAATTGCAAGAGTATAAGTCCTTTCATTAAAATTCATATAACTGAGGTTAGCAGATTAGCATTTCATATCATAATAAGTCACATTGGTAGTCATCACCATCCTTATAACATATACACCTTAATCAACCTCCAAATCATAACCAAATCATTAAAATTTAACATGATGCCACCCTATCAATCTTAATATAAAGCATACTCCAATGTCACATTATGACTTAATCATAATTGACCACAATTTGAAGTAAAGGATAGAGATCATAAGACTTACCAACTCTTCTTCATAATTCATCACCAAGGTCTTACATAAACTCTCATTCAACCCAATTATTGGGTTTACATCATCATAAAAAATTACTCAACATTATAACAAGGCTAGGAGAATCATTACATCACAATTCAATACAAGATTATCCTTTAAGAGAAGATGCTTTGGTCAATTCACTTTCTAACGTAGATCATCTTCTCAAGAACTAGCATGAAGGACTAAAATTCACTGTAACTTGTTAATTATTAATATAAGAACATCATCAAATATTAATTCAATCCATAACAAAGTTAATACACAAAATACAACCTAATTTATATCAAAATCAAACCTACCGTTAAGGTTTAAGGGTCATCTTCTACAACCAAGGCCAAACCATCAACATAAATCATAATTGAATAAAAATACATGTTAATATATAGATAATATCCAAAATAAATCATAAACAAATCAAATCATAACATCAATTTCGTATTGGATGAAAACCCACTTGAAAACTAATATTTGGAAATCAATTTTGATGGAACCCTTTGCGAAAAAAGGTATCAAAGGTGAATTAGATATCATACCTCAATGTTTGATGAAGATTTTACGGTGATTTAGTCCCTTTACATCCCCCAAATCCGTCCCCTAGATAGTCATCAATGGTGTCTTCCAGAAGAGAGAGAAAAAAAGAGAATGCTCCCATATGGGGTTGGGGTCTTTATATGGGGGTTAATTAATTTAAGTATGATTCCCTTAATACCTAAATAACCACCAAAACCTTTAATTAATTAATTATAACCAACTTAAAAATGTGCAAGGAAAATGGACCCTCACTGACGAGACACCGATCAACGGTCCGTCTGTGAGTCGACGTCATTGTTCCCTTCCATGATGCACATCCTTCATTTCTATTAGAGACTATGAAATTGGGGACCTTCAATAAATTTTCTAAGTGTTTATCGACGATTGGAAAGGAAGCCCTGTCGATCCACACATGGATCGTCGATGCCCTCTCGTGGATGCACACTACCAAGGTAGTGTTAGACTCTACCTGCAAGGGTCCTCCTCCAGGGCCCTTGGTTGGTATTTCGGGAGTCGTACCCGGACGTTTCGACTATAAATCAAATTAAACACCTATTAAATATCTTTCCACCAATTTTTACCATTGTACGACTCCTAAAAGCTAGTCAAAATAGGCTAAGACACGCTAGTACCTTCTAGAAGTAGTTTCCGGACGTCATGGACGTTTTGGATCGTTTTGGTTTCTAGACTTCATAAATGACTTGTAAACATTAAAATAGGCCTTAAAACAGTTTCTAGACCTAATGAAATTTATGTTAGGCTTTAAGAAACGTCTTGGATTTTCAAAATGTTACACCTACACTTGAACTTATTTCCTTGGTGGATACGTAGGCCGCCAACATCTGGACTTGATCATATTAGAATAGAAATTTTAATAAATTTGTTTGCATATAATTGGACCTGAGTTTGACCTAATTTCCTTGGTTGATACGGAGGCATCCTATATAAGGCCCAGTCGATTTATTATAAAATTTTAGTATTCCTCCTATTGGATTTTAGAAAAGTGTTAATGGGAAATGGAGTAGAAAAATGGAAAAGAGGGAGAACCAATTTTGGAGGAAAAATGAAAAGTCATTTGCAAAGTCTAAAAAAAAATTAATTCACCCATATTAGTAGAACAAAGGAAATTGTTTTCCCTATATTAGGAAATATTTCCTATACTTCTTTAACGGTTAAGAAGAAGGTTCCCCCTTGCGCCATCGTTACTTGCTCGCTCGTCCTCGTCCCCGGATTCAGCTTCGACTTCAGAATCAGAATTGGAATAGATTTTACAAATGATGTGATAAATTGATAATTTTTTAGACAAATTTTATTTAATTAATTTTTTTAAAAAAATTAATCATGTTAATCAATTTCTTTTCTTTTATAAATTAATTCAGAATGTTAGTTAAATAACAAAATTATTTTTTTGGGGCAACAAAATTTATTTGAAATTGTGCGCAATGGTAATAACGATCTAATTTCTAAAAAGTCATTATTTTTTCCCAAAAGACACATCATTCCGAAAAGTTTTAAATTTCCCAAAAGACACAACTTTTTTGGAAAAAACGGGTCTCAACAAATTCGTCTGACCAAACACATTTATTTATTAAAATGGCCATAAAAAGGAAGTCATTTTTCATTTTTCAAATACTGAAAAAAATTTCTTATCTGCATACATTTTCTCTCATTAATAAAGTGTTGATCAACTCAGTCTATGTATGTCTTGTTATTGTTCTTACGTTCACTGAAGTTATTGAAGTTTGAGGTACCGCTTTTTCTTTAACAAGTTAATAAGTTTTATCTTGAAAGAAATTAATCTGCAACCTCGGGCACATTGAGGGGATTAAATTTCTTAAGGAGACAGAATACTTTATGTGGACTCGAATTTAAAAGTTTTTCAGCCTATTTCATTGTGTTTCTATTTCTGTATTTTATACTAACCTTAATACATGTTGTAACAATCTTAAGAAATTTAATAGTTTTTGTATTTGAGGTTTCTAGAGATAAAAATATGTATGGTTTTCTACTATGTTTGAATTTTTAAAATTCATTCGTTTAACGATTAAAAGACCATAAAAACATTATCGTTAAATCAGAAATAATCTATGTAAAAATTTATTCTTTAGTGTTAGTATTTCACATACTAAAATCATCATTCATTTCTGAAAGAAAAATGACTAATCAAGTGAAGTAAATGCTGCAACGGTGAGTGCTATTACAATAAGTGTTGCAACAACATCGGTTGCACACAATCGTTCAACTACTACCTAGCACTTACTGAAAAACTTTTAAATTTTTCTGGAGTCGACTTCAAGAGATGACAGTAGAAGATTTTCTTCTATATCACTACCTTATGTCTGCAGAGGTTCATTAATAAGAATGTTCCTGTTATGTGTGATGAAACTTCGACTGAAGAACGATTTTTAGTAACAGAAGCATGGACACACTCAGATTTTTTGTATAAAAATTACATATTCTGAGTGGGCTGCAAGATGATCTGTACAATGCGTACAGTAATGTCAAAACCTCAAAAGAACTACGCGACGCTTTAGAAAAGAAGTACAAATCAGATGTCGGAATGAAGAAGTTCATTTTGGCAAATTTTTTGGACTATAAGATGATAGACAGTAAAACCGTCTTCACTCAAGTTGAAGAATTTCATGTCATAATCAATGATCTCCTTGCTTAAGGTATAAATTTACTTAATGCTTATATTGAAAAAATTAAGTTTATTCCTAGTACTCACATACTTTTTCATATAGGATTGATTGTGAAAGATACTTTTCAAGTGGATGTCATAATTGAGAAGCTACATCAATTGTGGAAGGACTTTAAAAAACTACTTGAAACATACACGCAAGGAGATAACCGTTGAAGATCTCATAGTAAAGTTGAGAATTGAAGAGGATAACAAGGCTGCAGAAAAGGGGTAACGTGGTAATTCAACAATATCTGGAGTGAATATTGTTGAAGAAGATCCTACAAAATTAAAGAAAAGAAAGAAAAACTCTGGTCCAAAAAGCAATCCTCCTATGAAGAAATTCAATGGAAGCTATTTCAATTATGGCAAATATAGTCATAAGGCTATTGAATGTCGGGTCCAAAGAAGGACAAGAAGAAGAAGGATGAGGTAAGCTTGGCTGAATCCAAATGAGAAATAGACGATATTTCCACAATGCATTCCGAATGTAACATGGTTGGAAATCCAAGAGAATGGTGGATAAATTTTGGTGCCTCATGACATGTTTGTGCCGAGAAAGAATTATTTTCATCATATACTCCAGCACCTACAGACGTGAAGATGTTTATGGCAAACTTTGTTGTTGCAAAGGTGGAAGTAACTTTCAAGGTCCTATTAAAGATGACATCAGGCATGATGGGTGACATTGAACATGGTCTCGTATTTTCCAAAATTGGGAAAGAATTTAGTTTCTCTTCCAATTCTGACTAAGAATAGATTCAAATGTGTATTTATTTCTGATGAAGTAGTAGTGAGTAAGAATGAAATGTATGTAGGAAAACATTACCTTAGTGATGAACTTTTCAAACTCAATGTTATTGTAGTTGATACGAATAAAGATTCTATTTCTTCTTACTTGCTTGAGTCTAAATTTTTATGACATGAACATTTGCGACACATTAATAACAAAACCTTGCAAAAACTGATTAATTTAAATGTTTTGTAAAAATTTAAGTGAAATAATGTCGAATTTGCATTGAATCTAAGTATTCTAAACATCCTTCTAAATATGTTAAAAGGAATTCAAATCCCTTAGAACTGATTCACACTCATATTTGTGACATGATGTAGAAAAGAAAAACCGAACTTTAAATGAAATGATGAATGTCTTACTTATATGTTTAGGTTTACTACAAAACTTATGGGGGGACGCTAATCTAACAGCAACTCGAATACTCAATGGAGTGCCTCGCACGAAGAAACATGTGATTCCATATGAGAAACGGAAAGGTAGAAAATCCAACATGAAATATTTCAAAGTGTGGGGGTGTCTAGCCAATGTCCAGGTTCCTATACATATGAGGGTGAAGATCGGGCCTAAGATTGTTGATTGTGTATTCAATGGATACGCCACAAAAACTAAGGCATGTCAATTTTTGGTGCATAAGTCCGAACATTCGAATATTCATGATAATACAGTAAAGGTATCAGATAATGATGAATTTTTTGAACATATCTATCCCTATAAAACTAGACTTGAGTCATCTAGTAGGACGTCTAAACTGCGCCGAGAAGAATCAAAAGAGAATGAATTCAATGAAGAGAGTCCAAGGCATAGTAAATGTCAAAGGAAATCTACTTCATTTAGATCTGATTTTTTTACATTCCTTCTTGCAAGTGAGCCTCAAACATTCAAGGAAGCAATGTTGTCTAGCGAGTCAACCTTTTGGAAGGAGACTGTCAATAATTAGATTGAATCAATCCTAAACAATCATACTTGGGAGTTGGTTGATCTTCCTCAAGGGAAGAAACCCTTGGGTTCAAAATGGATCTTCAAAAGAAAGATGACAGATGATGGAACTATTGAAATATTATAAAGCAAGACATGTCGCCAAAGGCATTAAGAAAAATGAAGGTCATGATTATTTTCACACATGCTCGCCAGTGACTAGGATTACATCAATTCGGATGTTAATTGCCTTAGCTGCAGTGTACGATCTTGAAATCAATCAAATGGATGTGAAAACCGTCTTCTTAAATGGAAAGTTGGAATAAGAATTTTACATGGAACAACCTGAGGGTTTTGTAGTTCCTAATAAAAAAAAGAAAGTGCGCAAACTTATTAAGTCATTTTTTGGACTAAAACAAGCACTTAAACAATGTCATGCAAAGTTTGACCAAACCATGTTGTCAAATGGATTTAATATCAATGTATGTGATAAATGTATTTACATTGAAGATACTATGAATCAGGAAGTCATTGTATGCCTTTATGGGGATGAAATGCTGATAGTGAGCAAGAACATTACCAATCACTACAACAAAAATAGCATTTAGCGAAACTGAAATTCATCAGTAATCTATGGTATTTCGTCGCTAAACCGGATTTACAATGGATTGCTGGTTGTTGCTATTTCGCTCGTTAGTAATCTCTTAGCGATTAAAAAATGAGGCCATCACAAATTTAGCAACATATTAGAGATAAATGAGACCCGTCGAAACTTGTTAGTGACAGACTGGTCCGTCGCTATACTTATATAGTTCGTTGCTATTCCATGAGTAATTTTGTCATTCCAAATAAATTTGCGATAAAATTTTTGTCACTAATCCGTCTCAAAATATTCTATTGTTTGAGCCGACATATTTTCCACTAAAATATTTCATTGCTAATTCGTTGCCAATATTTTTTTATAGGAATGACCAGATCGTCATTAAATTTGTTGCTAAAAAATTTCTTGTAAAATAATTTCATTTATTTATTTTAAATATACGTTGCTGAAATAAATTAAATAACATTTACTAAAAATAACTCTAAAATAAAAAACATTCGTAAAAAAATATTAATTCGACAAGTCAAAATCTTTAGATAGCGAAATCCTAATCATATTTTGGAGCAAAACATCAAAAACAATTTATCAACTATTCCTAAGAGAACTTTTGTTCATCAACTTTGGTAGTATGCTTCACATTGATCAATATCATATTGAGACGTTTTTTTAAGTAATATTATTTTCATATTTTTCCTCTAAATAGAGATAAATAGAGAGCATTAAAGATTAGTAACAAAATTATATTTTAAAAAAGTGCAGTAACATATGGAACATTGTAGATTAATTAAATGTACTTTACTTTTTTAGCTAATATACATTGCATTAGATTAAAAATTAGTGAAATGATAATTATATACAATATCACATTACTCAAGAAAACATGCTATAAGCCTACAACTATACATTAGTCCCCAACAAACACATAAGGAGATAAGTTAGAAAGTAGATATTTACCTAAACTAAAACTTGATCAGTGATTCCATAAGGGAAAAGAATATTATTTTTGACTCATTTATAATATGATGAGGATAATTTTGACCTTTTTTGTTGTGAAAATACTAGATAGAAAAAAATGAAGTAACACACTGTAATTGACACTTCAAGTTCAAAAAATCTTGGATGGATTTCAAATGTTTCAAGACCAAACAAATGTAATTCATATAAATTTCAAGAAAAAACTAACTACCTAACCCAATTTATTCCCGTGGTCTATAATAGATAATTTATGCTATAACTCCTTTAGAAAAAATTCATAAACATTGAAACATAACAACGATACGTCCCAACGAGTATCATCGTAATGTAAACTACACAAAAGCATATGCATGTAACATTGTTTTGTAATGTTTTCTTTTGTTTCCCTTTCTCGATTTTGCTTAATGGTTACCAGCATCACCCTCTTTCCTGAACTAAATGAGAATATGAATTATAAATGACTATCAACTTCTTGTATTACTTTTTTTTCTTAATCTTCTTTTGAGAAAATTCTCTGTCTTCAGACTTATTTTGATAATTACATTCACATCTTATCTGAATCGTAGAAACTGAAATTAATATGCTGAAAATCTCCTTACTTAAGATAGACAATAGAGTAATTTTCTTCCTCCTTCCCAGTGATAGTCAAGTATTGACTCGATGAGAAGGACTTGAGCTAGTCAAGTATTGACTCGATGAGAAGGACTTGAGCTTTCACGGCTCATTACAAATTCGAAGGGAAACATATTTGAGTCCAATTTGGACTACACATGAGTTCAAATAAAACAAAAAAATAGAAATAAGAACCCAAAATAAGTATAGTAACAATATTGCATCTAAATCAATCCTCAATAATAAACAATGAACATCCAGGTAGGAAGAAAATGAAATAGGAAATGTACAATGACTTAAATAATGTAAAATTTACAAATATTAATTAGGCTTAAGCCACTATTCTAGATAAATTTGACCACTACTCATGTTAAGTTAATCGGATTTCTACTAATTCATCACATTTGGCTCCTAAAAAATAACAAAAAAAGATAGTCAAAGTTAAGAATCAATGTATGCAGTGAGCAAATTAAACAACGAAATGAAAACATGAATACTACAAAGGATTGAGAAAGGAGTTCACATGGTAAAGACTTAATTAATATATTAACAGAAGGACTCAAATTGCAATTAAAACATTCCATCTTAAAAAGACAAATCAGTTAGAGTTAACAAATCACAAACGGATAAAACCCAAGATCACAACAGGTTCACAAAACATGAAACAGTAAGCTAGTAAAAAAAAGAAACCACACAAGAATTAGAGCGATAGTTTCCCCTTCTAATGAAAAATTACATGTATATTTTCGGATAGGCTTCAACGTTTTGGAATTACATGGACAATTTGAGAGCGCTCATCAATAAAAGATTTTTCATCATGACCATGCGTATGTACGTGCAAATGTAACTCGCTTGGTGTTGGATCTCGATCCTTTTGAATAGCCTATACAAAAGATAAATCACCTTTAGATACAATAATATTTATTGTGTAATGTATGTTTAGATACACAAGTGTACATATAAGACAACCTATAAATAGTGCTTATATAATTTGTGAAATATATACTTACAAGTTTTCTGTGATATTCTCCAATTAAGATATATTCACTCGTGTGACTCCAACGCAAACTTCATGCCCGCAAACTCAATGATCCACTTGGATTAACAATTTATCTTTATACACCTAAATGCAGCAGCTTCAATGTAAACTGAAAAAGGGGGAAGTGGGCATAAAGAAGACAAATATAAAATAGCTAACACACAGTTGAGGAAATAAAGGATAAAGGCATTGAATAGAAGAACACATTGGTCTTTGATGGATCTTATAGAAACGCCACCATATTGTTCAGTGCAAACATACATATCCTTTTGGACTACTCGAATTGCTTTTGTTGATTTATACTACCGATCTATTAGTTTCATTTTGAAAAAGCACAAAAATCACATATTTTGATTGCTTACTATCTCTCAGAAATGTGAAGAGGTGGAATCTGACTTGAGTTAAAGAAATTCAAGTTAAGCTAACATCATCTCATGAAAGCCATACATTACTTGTTTTGAAACAATTCCTTTAACATATCTTTCATGAAATAGACAAAACAAAATTTCATAAGAATTATTGTCATTTTATTCTTTTAAGCTCTTAGTGTTTCGATAAAAGATATGATAAGAATGCTTTATTTAGAGAGCATTGAAGGAAAGAGTTTCTTCACCTAAAATCCTTATAGATCTCGTATGACTGAAATTGTTGTCGTGTTCTCCCTCACTTACTATAGCTGGATGTTGCTGGTGCTCACCATCGCTACTCGCTCTGGGTAGCTAAAGTTGCTGTCCTTTTTCGCCAGAGAAGTAGGCAACTGATGGCGCTATCTTTGTGTTGCTACTTTAGCCGAACAGAGACCACATGGTCGCCTAATTGCTCACCGATTGGAGCTTCTGCTAGCGAAGGAGGTTCGCTGGTGTTCTTCGCACGTCTTCCAAAGCTCACTAATGTTGTTGACTGCTTGTTCTCCAGGCTGCAAAGGCAGGAAAGAAGAACGGAGAAGAAGGCGAACAAGGGTTGGGCGGTGGACTTTGAATGGAGAGGAGGAGAATGAAAAAAATTATGGATTTGGGTCTTTTGTATAAGATGGGAAATCAAGGGTCTTAAATTAGGACCATTGATAAATTCGGACGCGCGAATGAGATTGGCTCTTGGAGTTTGATAAATTATGATGGACGGATGAGATCAAATTATAGTAATAAAAATCTGAAACTGGAGTTTGCAACGGAATTAGTGATGGATTCTAAAATTCGTCGGTTTCAAATAAATATATATATTTAGAAAAATTATATTGAGGGATATTTTCATCACTATATAATATAATTTTATTAAAAAATATATTTGATAGTTTAGAAATCTTTTTCGTCACTAATTCAGTCGCCCAATATTAATTAAATTTGTTACCACTTCTTTGTAACTAAATCCGTAGGGAAAATTAGGTGCCATATTTTTTCGCTCTAATATTTAGCGACAGATTATATATTCCGGTGTAAATATGATGCTATATTATAAATCAAAATATTATTTATTAATTTTGCAACAAAATGGTTCTTCTGCCGCAAATTTGTCATTAAATAGTGACGAAAACAAGTAATCTCAATCAAAATCATTGGTTGGCAATGAAGAGAGTTTTGGGAATCTTTGATGACATTCAAAATTATGCTTTGCATTACAACAAAATGGTTCTTCTGTCGCAAATTCGTCATTAAATATCTATCGCTAAACATTGTTTTAGTAGTAAATATAAAATATACTAAGTGTATGCTCTCTAGTAAGTTTGATATGAAAGATCTAGGAGTTGCTGATGTGATATTGAGAATTAAGATTTTCAAAACTCCTAACAGTCTAGCATTATCTCAAACTTATTATATTCAAAAAGGTACTTGAAAAGTTCAAGTATTTAAATTTCAAAAGGAAATAGACCAAAATTGACATGAACTTTCATCTTGCAAAGAATAAAGGTGAAAGTCAGTCTGAATTGGACTATGCCATAGTGTTGAAAGATTGATGTTTGTCATGAATTGTACATGACCAGATATAGCTAGCTCTATTAGTAAACTGAGTCGATAAACAAGTAAGCCCAATCAAAATCATTGGTTTGCGATGAAGAGAGTTTTGGGATACTTAGATGACATTCAAAATTATGCTTTGCATTACAACAAATACCCAGAAGTTCTTAAACGATATAGTGATGCAAATTGTATTACTGGGTCTACTAAAAAAATCCACCATTAGATACGTTTTCTCTATTGGTGGAAGAGCAATATCTTCGGAATCATAAAAAAACGTAACTCGCTCTATAATGTAGTATGAAATTATTGCATTAGACAAGGCAAGTCAAGGAAGCTGAATAGCTCCAAAATTTCATAGAAGATATTCCGTTTTGGCCCAAAGCAATGACCCTTATATGCATGCACTGTGATAGTCAAGATGTAATTTGAAGGGCTGGAAGTGTTATGTTTAAGAACAAGTCTGGTCAAATAACACGAAGACATAATTCTGTTAGACAACTACTCTATAGTGGAATTATGAAAATTGACTATGCAAAGTCAAAGGATAATGTGTCGGATCCACTAACAAATGGACTAACTAGATAGGGAGTTGAGATTTCATCGACGGGAAGGGACTATGCCGGAGAACAAGTCATCGTGGTGGTAAATCTACCTAATAGACTGGAGATCTGAAGACCTATGTTCAAGGAGATAAAAAAAAAGTCATTCATGACGGTTCAACATTGTCAAAAATTATATTATGGTCCATTGTAAGGATAAGACAATGTTCAGTAACAAGGATAAAGGCATATGGACTTTTTAATGATTTCTTAGTTTGATACAGGGTATATCAAATATTGTATCTACGAGATAACACATTTAGAAATCACCTATGTGAATGTCAAGTGTTAGACGCTTCGAAGAGAATCTGGTAAGGCCAGTTCTCTAAGAACTTACAAACCGAGATGTGTTCATGGATGAAACAAACAAAACAATGAGAACTAAGAACAGTTCAAAGGTTGATTGTGTGACTTATGTTGTCTAGGTATACACCAAAGCTCGATGTTCAAATATATCAAATCTATCAATTGACCGAGTATATCTGATATATGTTCACTACGAAAAGTTTAAAGGGAAATCTTCTTATACAGATAAGATTAACCCTTACATACAAGACACGAAAGTTTTTTCTGCATATGTTTTAACAATAGTCATTCCCCAATCATGTGGGGAATTATTGGATTTTAGCAAAGTGTGAATGAGAAATGAGAAGAGAAAAATGCAAAAGAGGGGGAACAAATTTTGGATTGAAAATTAAAAGTATATTAGGAAAAACTTGCAATACTTCTTAAAGGTTAAGAAGAAGATGTTCCCTTGCGCTGCCGACGTCGCTCGCTCGCCCTCGGCCTCAGCTTCGAATTCGGATTCATCTTTGGATTTGGATTGATTGATAAAATTTTTGGACAAAATTTTTTTATTCATTTTGTTAATTGAATAAATCCTGTTAATAAATTTCTTTTCTCTTCTAAATTAATTCAGAATGTTAGTTAAATAACAGAATTATTTTTGGCGTAATGGAATTTATTTGAAATTTGCGCGCAACAGTAATAACGATCTGATTTCCAAAAAAGTATTTTTTTTCCCCAAAAGAATCATCTTTCCAAAAATTTGTTATTTTTTTCAAAAGACACAACCTTCTGGAAAAAATGCGTCTGAACAGACACAATTCTTTCTGAAAATCTCTATAAAAAAGAAGTCATTTTTGTTTTTGAAATACAGAAAATTGTTTTTTCTCTACGTACATTTTCTCTCATAAACAAAGTGTCGATCAACTGAGTCTGTGTGTGGCTTGTTATTATTCTTTCGTTCCCTTATGTTATTGCAGTTTGAGGTACCGCTACTTCTTTAACAGGTTAATCTGTTTTATCTTGTGGGAAATTAATCTGCAACCTAGGATACATGAGGGAATTAAATTTCTTAAGGAGACACAACACTTTCTATGGACTCGGATTAAACAGTTTTTTCTATCTATTTCATCTTGTTTTTGTTTCTGTATTTTTGATTAACTTTAATGCATATATTAACACATCCTCCTCTGAAGAATGAAGCTAGAGCATAATTTTGGCATGCAAGTGAGATAATTTTTGGAAGCATTCCGAAATTAGTAAAGGATAAGGATATAATTGAAGCCAAGGTTTGATGCTCGACATGAGTCAACCTTTTTCCAAATCAAAATTTCTTTTCTTTTATTTTCAGCATTAGATCCTTGAAGATTATATCTAACTCTCGTCCCCTCTTCATAGACTTAAATCTTTGCCTCAGGCCTAAATTCTTAATTTTACAAAATCAAGCATAATCTTCTTTTATCTTATATTTTATTGTACTTGCATTTACTTCATGTATTACCCTACCCTAACAATTTATTATTGTTTTAAGTTTTGTTTATTCTTTAGAGGTTGCCTAACATTGAACACTGTTTTGACTATGAATCTGCATTATGGACAAAATTATAATGGCGAACAAATTGAAAGCATTAAACAATGGCATGGGATTCGTGCAAGAAAAAAATGATGATTCTAAGAAGAATGTGGTTGGTAAACAACTTTGTCAATCTAGAAAAAACCTTTAAACTTCTTCGTACAACTACTAAAACTTCCAGCTCAACTCACAGTATTTGTCTAACCTTATCTCCCCCTCAGCTTCTATCTATACAATCTCTCGACGAATGCCATCAGTATGCACTATAAGTCCAAATAATGTTCAAGTCACTGTGATGCCAAATATCCATCCTCCCACAATTAAATTTCCTTACAATGAATAAAGCACAAAGAAATATCTGCTCGTCCATATTATATTAAAAATGCACAACAAATTATCCGCTCTTCCATATTCTAGATGTGAGGAGGATATTCAGCAAATTTATCATGAAGATATTGGAAAAGTGCTCCACAATATGAGAGAATCATTTGATGAAGAGTTGTTCTCAAGAATTTATCAGAGTTTAAAGCATGGGAATTTTTGTGTGCATCCAAATGTTGAACTTATGCCAGGACACACAATTCCTAAGTTCAATTCTTTCAATGGAAAAGGAGATCCCATTGCTAACTTAAATAACTATTGCAGCATATTGGTTGGTAATGGACATGTTGAAGGCATACGAATGAGATTATTCATTCAAAGTTTATCAGGATTAGCACATGTTTGGTACAATGAGCAAGACTTTAGCAAATGGCATACATTGTAAGATATGGCAGCGACTTTGTAAAGCTATATGAGTTCAAAATTAATATTATCTGCATATAACTTATTTTCTCAAAGTGAAGTAAATATAGCACGAATCCTTTAAAGAATATGGCATATGATGGAGGTTAGAAGCTTATAAGATTCATCCTTCATTGTATGAAGAGGAGTTGATATCAACCTTATCCATGTTCAAGAAGGGCTATATTATGAAAAGTTGCTTAGAACTTCTGCACACACCTTTTATGATTTGATTTAGGTTGGCAAAGATATTGAAAATGGTATTCAATGAGGAAGAACTGTGCGCAACTCAACAGCACAAGTTGTCAACCAACCCTTCCAACCAAAGGTATAAGTACCGTCCAAATGATGATTTTTTGCAATATCATACTTTTTCCAACTATTGCATCGTGCATCTCCAACATCCATGCAAACAAAAGTTGCACGATGATCAATCTAGACCACAACTAGACAAGAAGGTGAAATCTTTCTCCTTCACTCCTTTGGATGAGAGATATGCAAATATATTCGAGAGATTGAGAGCAAATGGGCTTCTACAATCAAGAGATAGGTTCATTCATGAGTATATGCCTAAACACTATTATCTATCCAAGAGTTGTGCTTAACACTCAAAACATTAAAGGACATGACATTGAAGATTGTCATGCACTAAATTTCAAGATTGAATGCATGATTATAGTGGAAAGATAAAAATACAACTAGAGCCTAACCAACAATGGCAGTATCACAAAAACAAGCACATTGTTGTTAAGGGTGATCCATTGAAATTGACACCAAAGCATTTGAAGAGAAAGCGTGTGAAGAGTCAAGAGGAATAACAAAGACATTATATCGATAACTTCTCCTTTTTAAGAAATATCTACCCTTTTGCAATCCTTTCTAACCTTTTGTAATGAACTACGTGTGACATGATTCTTGTTGAAAGCAGGATACATAGGCACTTAGTTTTGGTTCGGTCTCAATATAATAAAATTTCTTCTATCCTATGAGCAAAGACATGTAGGACAACCTGAACATGACCTATAAAGGTTTGAAAAGGGGCAGAAGTTGAGGTCCTAAGCCATATTCACCATCAAATTTCTTCAATGTCGTTACAACAAGAAATGTAGATTCAAAGCCAAAGCTTTGTGGTTCAATGCAAGGCAGCCATTTTCTTTTATACAAACAAATTTTATTGAGTAATGTAGAGATTGATTTTTAGTTATTATTGATCGATATCCCCACAAATCTCAACATCAAATCAAATCTGAAAGATTCACATGGCGCAATATCAACAAGAATCAAATTTTAATTTCATAATTTTTCATTGACAGCTTAATTTACAAGCAACAAATTTTCATTGGAGTTGAAGCTCTTATGGTATGGGTACCATATGCACTATTGCACCAGACACTACCTTTTAAATAATCAATATTACAAAGGCACTAAAACACGCTCTTCATACTAGGTTATGATTACCGTAAAGAAATCGAACCAAGCTTATTGGATTGCACCAAAATTCATATTTGTAAGATCACATCATATATTGGGTTAGTCCACCCTAATATAAGATATATTGTGTTCTTCCACACTCAAATAGAATACATCGGGTTCTTCCACCCTCAAATAGGATACATCGAGTTCATCCACCATCTAATAGGCTATATCAAGTTCTTCAACCTTCAAATAGGATACATCAGGTCTTCCACCCTATAATAATATCATACATATTGTAATATTTCACCCTCATATAAGATATATTGGGTTCTTCCACACTCTTATTGGATATAGTGAATCTTCAACCCTTTCGTTGGAGGGTTCTTCAACCCTGTAATAGGACATCGGGTTCTTCCACACTCTAATAGGATATGCTGGCTTTTTCAGCCCTCAAATAGGATATATCGGATTCTTCCATTCTCTAATAGGATATGGGTTCATCCACCTAAATGAGACATCATGTTTTTCCATCCTCTAATAGGGTACATTGGGTCATTCCACCCCAAAATAGGATTCTTTGGGTTCCTTCACTCTAAAATATAAGAAATCGGGTTCATCCACCCTCTAAATAGGATATATTGGGTTAGTTTTCCCTCAAAAAAGATATTTTAATCTCATTTGTCTCTAAAGTAATATCTTTCAATGCTTTAATTATTTATTCATTTTTAAAATATACTTATGAACTTCATGCTATATTTTGAATTCCTTGAAAACTTTATATGTCTCTAACGAGAAATCTCCAAATGCATTAATCATTTATTTTATACATATGAGCAATGCGTATTATAATTTAAATTTGTTGAAAAGCTTATTAGTCTCTAAGGAGATATTATGTAATGGCCTAGTTATTTTTTATTATTCAGTGAAAGCATTTCAAATTTCTTGAAAAAACCAAGTTACACATGTATGTCTTCGTTACTGATGAGACTTGCAGACACATAATTTCAAGTAGTTGCTTATGTTTAAAGGAAATACAATATGTTTGAATAATTTTATCTAGAGCTTTGATTTATAAAGCAAAAACATTTTCCATACTACATTTGTCATAAGATATTTATTTATATTTCTAGTTTTATATAATTTCCTAACAGTATCGTGATTTGGCAGCACTATCCACATGCAACAACAAGAGACACAATGCAACGTGAAACTTTATCAAAGTAGTGAACTGGAGAAATTTGTTGAGAAATTTTAGCTTTCCAACAAAGATCAAAGGTCTGCATCAAACTATGCTCGACTCTACTCTCAAATACTCTCCTCCATAACAATATCAGTGACAACGTAATTCAACGCTGGGACAACATTTGCAAGCTTGTGTCTACCTTGTTCTCAAAATCCTTTACATGTTAAATTATTAAATTCTCATATTGTCTAATACTCTCCTAAGGTTCTATTTGTTGGTCGAGACAAAAATGGATTCTATGTCAACTTCTTTGCCCAAAAACTCTTACATCGTCTCTGGTCAACAAGGGACGAGCTTTTCAAACCCAATTTTGACCCTCTTTTTTTCTAATTCATTATTTTTGAGCATCTAAATTAATAATATATAAAGTTATCTTTTTTCGTAACACTTTTACTTCTACGATTATTTATCTTCTAAATTTTTTGTTTATTTATAAAAATTACTAATATCACGTTTTATACCTTATTTTCTTAAAGATCGATTGTCGTCATCTTATCTAAAGTTTCTAACTTATTAAATTAATTATAAGTTATTAGTATATTTTTAAATCATCAGCGAAAATATAATATTAGTATTTTATTTTTTACATACTACATATATATTATGTTAGAAGCTCAAAATAATTAATATAAAGAAGGAACAAAACCAAATATTTCAGCCAATTGGGCTGCCAAGTCTCCCCAAAGCCTTCTAAAAGGCTGCAGCCCAAAGCAAAGCCCAAACATGACTTAATTTTCGGCCCAACTTCCATCAGATTCAGAAGGTAGGGCAGGAAGCCCCCCTGTCTCTCTCATTCTGCAATTTTCAAGAAGGCAACAAGCTTTCACCAACTATGGTCAGACTTTCCATTCCATTTTCGTGACATGTGTATATCAGTCACTTGAAGGCTGCTATGTTCAACTACTCACGTTATTCAAGTTTGAATGGATATATTGACCATGTTCAAAAATCTGAAATTTCAAAATCCCGTCCAAAACAAAACCCTAGCTCTAAATCGCCTATATATACTCGCATTCCGTCATATATGAGGGAAGAAGAATTTTCTGGCCGCTCATACTCTCTAAACAATTAATATTTTCTCTAAGGAATTTCATCTTTCACTCTATTCAGACTTTAGATTTGAGTCTGTTTAGACTCATCTCTGTTCAAGTGTAGACTTGTGATCGAAACATCCTGTTTGCTGCACCGGAACTGGAGATATTTGCCTTCAATGTTTCTCTGTTTCTGTCTTTATTTTGAGAAGGTCATGTATCATTACTTATTGTATAAATGATGTTTAAAAATTTGGATTTTATCGAGACTCATACAAATCTGAAGTTATATTCTTTTCACTTTAGTAGTCACATGCTTAAGGAATGGTTTGCTCAGTGTTTGCTCATTGTTTTTCCGGGAATAAATAACTATGCTCAATGCCCACAATCTACTCTATATCTACTATATTAACATATAAACTTTAGTTTAAGCTTTATTTTATTGCTTGCCGAAACCTCTCTTCTATTCTGTAAGAAGAGTTAAATTAGTTTATTTTTATTAATTTTTAATTCTAAATACTAAGTGTAATCCATTTCAAAATATCAAGTCAAACTGATCATGGTTTGAAAAATATTTATGTTGTACTTTAAACATGTTGATGTTAGTAACTATATAGTTCCTAAAGGGCATGTATAGTTTGGTTTAATGTTTTCGTGCTTGCATATTTTTCATTTCAAATAGTTTCTTTGTTGTGTGATTTTGTATTAGTTTCATGTTTGGTTTATTCAATATTTGATTAAAGTTTACTCGTACAAATATCTTTATCCTCTCATTATTTGCATGAACATTTTTGTAGGAAAAATGGAGTCTCATTTAAGGACACTCGCAAAATTAGAGTTTCATAGACTCGACACCATCATACGTGATAAATCCTAGACTATCCAAGTAGCAAGCAAAATTCATTTGGGGTAAATTTTACTTATCAACATTTAACATTTATTTGTTTTAATTTCTTATGTGTTAAGGATATGTGTTAATTTCTTGTTTCATATGAACTAACTTAATATAGATGTTTGTGTTTCGGTACTTTTAGTTTGAAACAAATCTTTATTAGTCTCTTTAACATTTATAAAGTTTATTTGGCAAACCCTTTTTTTTGAAAAACTTCTTTTTGCACCACTTTCAACACACTTATTTATTAAGTTTTTTTCAAACTTGATAATGTATTCAAAAAAAGAAAGAACGAATGTTCTATGCCCCTATTATTTATTTAAAAAAAAGCTTTTTGTAAAGAAGCGCTCTGTCAATAAATGAGTAGATGTCTATTTTTGACCTTTTCTTTTAAGCGATGAAATTTATTACCATTTCTATTATGTAAATGGTGAAACTAATTAACTATAAATCTAAAGAACCGTCCACTTAACTGATGATAGTTTCAACATTTACTAAAACAATCACTATCAACAAAGTACAATACATAAATTCAGAATTTAAGAGAAATTACAAGTACTCAATTCAGAGAAACAACAGAAAAAAAAACAAAGAAAACAAACCCTCCCTTGAGAGAGAGGATTAGTGCCAGTGAAGTTACATTGTTGTATAACAATATTTTGGAGCTGATAAATCTTATTATTGAAGATTTTCTTTTGCGAGTCGAACATGCTCGAGAACAACTTCGCAGGACTGGTCAAGGCCTGTTGTAATTGATTTTGCATTGTAGACTTCGCCAATTGAAATTCCGACCAACCTCAAAACAATATATAAAATCAATTACAACTGGCCTTGACAAGTCGTACAGCGTTGTTCTAGATCTAGTTCGATTCACAAAAGTAAATCATCTATAGCCAGATTTGTCAGTTCTAAAACATCGTTGTGCAACAATGTAAACTCGTTGTCATCAATCACCTCTCTCAAGTGATCGTTCGTTTTCTTAATCTTTGTTTTCTTTCTTCTGAAGTTTCTTTTATTTGAGCACTAGTTTCTCTTAAACTTTTTAATTCGTGTCTTATACTTTGTTGGTAGTGATTGTTATAGGAGATGTAAGAACTAGCTGTGATTAAAGTAACAGTTCATTAGATTTTACGGTTAACTAGATTAACTTCGTACAATGTAGAAATGGTATTGAATTTATGTTTATGTAAGACATAAGTGTAACATATTGTATGTGGTTGTACAATTGAAGGATTAATAAATAACTTTACATTAGCCGTGTGTGTCCACTCTTTTTGGTTGAAGAATGGTATGCCTTGTAGTTTTTGCTAAAGGTAAAGTCTTGGGTGTATTTGATGTGCCAGATTTTTTTTTCCTTGATAAAATTATATTTTAGTGTTTTGTGTTAACTTGAATATAATTGTGGAAAATGCAGAAATATTATTTATTAAAGATAACTTCTATCACTAATGGGCAGAAGTCATTCTCCATTATAATTCTAGTTTTTAGTCCATATTATCTGTTCCAATCAGTGCATGCGTAGACATTTTTGTAACTTTAAATACTCAAAGTTATCACCAAAAATGCTATCTCATACAGTGATTTATAGTGAAAAAAATCTTTTAGGATTTTTTTGGGCTAATCCCTAAGACTAGGTGGTGCAAGTTTTGAGACTCGGTCGATAAACATGAAGCAAAATTTGCGGGTTACCTATCATGA
>JAPXVU010000093.1:0-25000 GCA_027789145.1 Solanum arcanum
TTGAAGTCAAAAAAGGTTGCATCATTCAATGTTCTTTGGAGGAACCAATTTGTTGAAGAATCTACTTGGGAATCTTACGAGGAAATGAAGAAGAGATATCCACATCTCTTTTAGCCCAGAGAAAATGCAGATCAAGGTACTCATTCATTTCTTAGTATTCTCTAAATTATAAGTGAGCATGTTGTTTGTTTGCATTTGATTTTTCGGTGTTTGAACTTGATATTACAACCTTTAACCTAGTATGAGTAATCTCATTCAAGGACGAATGTTCCCAAGAGGGAGATATTGTAATATCTCGCAATTTGAAACAATATTTTTTTTAAATTATGGTATATCAGGAAATTCGTTTAAGTTAGGAAAAATCAGTTTTTGTCAACTTCAAACGACCATAAATCCTACCTCAAGATGATTTATGTGTATTTCCATATATGGTTTGATAGATCTTTGATGGATCCTTCCAACACAACAAAATTTGCACAATTCTGAGTTCGCATGAGGGAGATATGCCCTATGAAAGTTGGGTTGTTGCAATAAGGAAATGTCCACTCCGGATTTTTGAGTAGTATTTGTCATTCCATTTCCCTATTATTTTAATCAATTTTTAGGAGTTTAATATGGATCAAACAAGAAGTTAGTCAGCTTTAGCGATTTCAAATTTATGCTAGGGCTTGGAGAAAGAAGAAAAAGGGAGAAACAAGAAGAAATGGCAAGATTCATCAAGATCGATAAATCGAGTTGTGATTTTCCCCAAGGATTTATTCCTACCAGGTATATGAGGCTTTCATAACGTTGAGATCGTTTTCCCACGTGCCAAACATATTTATTTCAGTATGGTTTCATCCTTAAATAGTTTTATAGTTGATCATCTTAATACCTATTCTTTATTTTGATGTTCTTCTTGAATTTGATTGATTTGGGAAAGTTTTTGAGATCGTTAAGTCATATTATAAAGTCATATAAACTTAAGTTGTTAGGTGAATTTGCTAGGTATCTTTATATAAAAGTAATTTAAGAAAAAGAACCGAGTTTTGGGTGAATTGATGTTGGAAAACGAACATGAAATTTTGTCAAATGAAATTTGAAAGCGATTGCACGTCGCGCGCGTAGTCCCTGTTTTTGGAAAATTTTATTTCACGTCGCGGAGTTGACGCGAGGTGTTCTTCTTCAAAAGACGGTTTTCAAATCAACAAATAACCACCATGCTTCCTTGCGTATCGTCCCTCAATTTTTGATAGTTCGGTCTTTTCTTATGTTTAGCTATCTAAAATCATTACTAAACAACATGAGATCGTTCCACATACAAATCATAATCCTTGAATGCATAATTCAATTCGAGAATCAGTTATAATTTAAGTCAAGAGCAGTTAAGAGATAAGGCAAGAGAAGTCAAGAGTTAGTAAAAATAAGTTCTTAATAATTTTAAAAGTCATTCACAAATGTTCTCACTTTGTTTTACGACTTAAGATGTGAAGTTGAGTAAAGAGTAAGAATAAAGTTCCTTTTCTTTAAAATGATATATGGCAACTAACTATTCCTAAGAGTACATGTTTTCGCCTTTAAGACGAGAGGAAACATAGATTTCCAAAAGGGTTTTCAACATGAAAAGGGAACATTGATTCAAAGAGAGTGTTTAAGCTAAGTTTGAATAAATATCTCAAACCAGAGAAGAAGTTTTTTTAAAAATACGATCTAAATATTTGGGAGTAGTAATGAGCATCGATATGGGGACACGCGTTCATATTAACTCAAGGCCCCAAAAAGCATGCAAAGATCATGGGCAGAAATGGGTCATATTTTTTAGATTATTACTTAGTGCTTTTTAACACAGTATAGTGGATCCACTTAGTAGTTTAGGTTCTATATTGAAGGCAAGGTATAGGAAGGTCCCTGGCAGTGTGAGGTAAAACTATGTACCATCACTTAGGCTCATAGTGGTGGTTGTCAATTAGAGAATCTCCCAGAGAAATTATATTACTTTCATATATGAATAAAGTTAAGTTTGTTACTGCTTTATCTTTAACATAACATGTTGTCTTTCAGTGTTTTATAAGCTTTATATATATATACAGAGAGAGAGAGAGAGAGATATTACATGTGTCTTTATATTGACTTATGTTATTCATAAGTTGATATATCCAGAGTAAATGTTTCTTCATGGTTCTTTCAAGCCTATATCTTATTTTAGCATTCCAACTAGCATGCTCGTACATTCAATGTAATGATGCCAGTTTGTTTGAATGGTCTTATGATTCATATCCATGAAACAAGAATCAACATCCATCGCCTTGTTGAATAGGTTCAGCACTGAGAGTCAGTTGGTGAGCCTCTAGCACTCAGAGTCAGTTGGTGAGCCTCCTTGCATTACGGGGGATCCTTTTAACACAGGTTTCTAGTTTTTAAGTTGGTAGGATAATATATATCCGATCGCCAATAGTAGTTGGGTATGCCCTGTTTAGTGTGTACCTAAGAAAGGGGGAATGACTATGGTCCCCAATGAGAAAAATGAACTTGTTCCAATGAGACCGGTTATTGTATGGAGGGTGTGTATGGATTACCGTAATTAAATGCATGGACAGAAAAAGATCATTTTTCTATGCCCTTCTTGGATCAGATGTTGGATTGACTTGCCAAAAAGGGGTGGTACTGTGTTCTTGATGAATTCTGAGTAATAAAGTGTCTTCAGTCATGACAAGACGTTATGTCAGGCGCTGGTTTAAAGGAAACCTAATACGCATCCTCTAACCCAACTATAGTTTTATTTCTAATAATGGTAGCATTTTCTACTAATGGGTTTTAAATATGTAGGTAGCACATCACCAGGAAATTCTGCAGAAAAACAATCCACAACATTCACTGACGAATACATCGACGGACCGTCACACTTGCGATGGACCGTCACACTTGCGACGGACCATCGCATGAATCTGTCGTGCCAGGTACGTCTCTCATTTATTTTTAAAATTAGGGCATCCGTGATGGAACTCATGACGGACCATCGCATCTACGGCGGACCGTCGTCGGGGACTCATTGCGTCATTAACCAGCAACACCCCACTATTCATTTTCTCTAAGTGTCCACCAACGGACATATGCAATGAACCGTCGTTCCCACGATGGTCCATCCTGCACAACTGTTATGGTGTTAGAGACCCTATTCCCAAGGATATCCAACTTTTTCTAAGTGTCCTCTGACGCACATCTACGATGGACCGTCGTACCCACGACGGTCCGTCCTTCATAATCATCATGGTTGTCAGAGAACCTTGTCCTAAGGCTCTCCATTTTTTTCTAAGTGTCCACTAACGGACATCTATGACGGACTGTCATACCCTCGATTGTCTGTACTGCACAACTGTCATGACGGTCAGAGACCCCTCTCCTAAGGGTCTCCATACTTTTTCTAAGTGCCCCACGACGGACATCGACGATCGACTATTATTTTCACGATTGTCTATCCTTTTTGTCCGTCATAACTGTCAGAGACGTTCTTTCTAAGGGTCTCCAAATAAACATTGTTGAAGTAAGACATGACGGACCCCATGACGGTCGTCATTCTCACGACAGGTTGTGAGCTTTTCCGCCGTGTTTCACTGCTACTCAGGAGATGTGGAGACAGCGGGAGGCACGAATGATAGTGTTGTTGCTGATGAGGACACTACTGAGGGTGTCCAGACTACAGAGGTAGTGGGTTTCGGGGAACTGGTCCCACAAGCTTGCTGTTCGCCGGCGCGTTGCGCCTCTGGTTTGCTTCACCTACCACACTCGTATTTCAATTTTTTTTAATGCATTGGGGACAATTGCATATCTTTTTTGGGGGGATGGGGTAAATGGAAAGTGAGTGCTAGGGTGAAGTCTGAGTAGCCCAATTCACGATCCTCTTTTGGGGTTTTCTTGCCTGTGTTGTTTTTTCTCCAAAAGACTAATTACTTTTATTGTTGAACCGACATGTTATATCTTGTGTAAATAGTATAACTCTGAAGCATGATGGCTAAAACAAATATGATATCCCGATATGAAAATGATGTATGACTAGGCATAGTAATTGATAATTCTGTGGCTCTAAACATGACATAGAGAATCACTACTGCATGACCTTGAATCTAAGACTCGAACTAGGTGTCTAATAATATGGGAATGTAATGAATGTCAAGTGAGTGTAAGGAAAATTTGAAGGATCCACCATTGAGACTGAGCTAGAACTTACCTGGTTAGTTTTGCTAAAAGTAAGCGAAAATGAATAATTAGGAAAGGATAATAGGCCTTTGTTTGAAATAGTCAATCTTGAGCCAAAAAAATAATAAAATGAAGTTAATCCCGTATTGATCCAAATGATTTGAGCCTAAAAACAAATCTTTCTTTTTCACCCCAACTGATCTTCTCTGAGAACAATATGTTGGCCCTGGTCCTTCCTTGGATATGTGCATCTCAGTTTATGCCAAAAGCATAAGTTGAGGGTGGCTAATGCAGAAAACAACATTGTCGTGGCTCTGACCCAACCGTGGGTATTGTAAACCTTGACTAATGGAAAATTCATGAGTTTAGGGTGGCTGTTATAAGGAATTCTCCGAAAAGTGGGGTTGAAAGAATGAAGAGAAAGAAAGAACAAAACAGAAGTGACAAAAAAAATCACTTACATATATGGATAAGAAAGGGAAAACAGCAAGATAAAAAGAAAATTGAGAAATTAGGCGAAATAAAATGATAAAAAGGTGGTACGTTTAGCCGATATGTCAAGGATGACAACAAGTCACTAAAGTATACCTAAATATACTCTACCTAACCCTGAGCCTATGTTACAAGCTAAGAAAGTCCTATCGTGATCCTAAGAGTTGTATTACGAACTTAAAGTAGTGAAAATAAGGGCAAACTTATGGAAATATGTATGAATGAGTTGTGAATTTGTTCTGAGAGTGAGTGTTGAAAATTAATCCTTATACTCAAAATGAAATCATTGTGAGAAAGATGAGGATGTTGTTTTGAAGTGAGGATACTCGTTGCAATACCGGAAATATTAGCACCTCGGTGAGAAATTGAATAGGATAAGTGTTAGTGCGTGGTGAGTTTGTGTCATGGTCTGGTTCCACATAATTCAAGCCTAATAGAGATAACATGCATAAACATGATAAGAATGATCAGGATTGATGGACAAATGATTGAGAAATCTAAAATATGGATACTCTTGTACAAAGATTTTGTAGTGAGTCATTGTGTGTCGCTTCAGGACAACCAACAAATTTAAGTTGGGGGTGTTGATGTACCGCGGTTTCACAGTATTTTTAATGCCTTTTCCTTAAGTTTTGTGTGTGTCCAAAAGCCTTTTTGTATTGATCTTTATGTTAGTTTCTCCTTATTTGCAAGAAATCTGTCCAAAGATGAACGCAAAAGTTTTTGAGCGAGAAATGCAGAAGAGACCACATACAGAGCTTATGATGGTCTGTCGAGTCTTTGAAAGTCCTTAGGTTGCATCATAGTGAGGAGAGAAGCTGCTAAAGGAAGATGGGGAAGTCTGACCTAGTGTGGGATTACGGAAGTCCATGACGGACCGTCATATCCACGACGGTCAATCCTGCTGGTTCGTTGTAATGATCACAAAGTAGTCCAGTACCCTATTCCAAGAAGTTACAGTATCATGGAACGGATACCCTCGACGGACCGTCATGCTTGGAACGTCCCGTCATACCTGTTCGTTAAGGGTAATGAAGAAAGCAGAAGAAGAATTTCTGAAGTATGGGACGACAGAGGCCATGACGGCCCATTGTGACCACTACAGTTCATCGACTCAGACGCGTTTGGACAAATTTCCAGTAATTAGAATCCTTCTTTTATTAGGTTTTTGTTTTTATTATAAATAGTTTGAAAAACCTCATTTTGGAGGGGAGACTTTTGGTTAGACTTTTCGATAATTTTTAGTTCTCTTGTTCAAGTATTGAAGAATTAATTTAAGTAATTGTTACACTTATTCTGGAATTGATTGTTGGTCTTTTTGTTGATTAATCAAGTAAATTTCTGGATTTTATTCTTTCTCGTTAAAGGAAGTGCATGAATTCTTATATTAAATATATGAATAGTGTGATTATGACAATGGGTAATTAAACTCCATAACTAGTGTTGTGGGAACTATGGGCGAATAATGCGGTAAAATCTAACTAAAATAATAATTCTAGAATAGTGTCTTGCATGTATTGATAATTCTTTCGTTTAGAAATCTTTTTAACGGATGGCCAACGTTAGAATTCGCCTTAATGCTACTTGCCGGACCAAGGAGGTAGATAATAGGAAAAGAATTATCAACATATATTTAGTGTACACTATCTAATAGGCTAGTATCGGTTGGTACGAGGTAATAACTTATTCAAATATCGAATACAATGCCTAATATGAGGTAAAAGTAAGGGTTAGTATAGCAACACATGTAGCCCAACCAAGGTGCATAGCAAAATTTTCTAGATGCCGGACCAAGGTTTTAGAGATACATAACTTATCACTTTACACGCAAGATATTAGGAAAGAATTGTTATAGTTAGAATTATCAAGTTAAGAACCTATGGGGAACACTTAAGCCCTAATTACTTTTATTAATTCATTAAGCTCCGAGATTTGAATCTGTTAGTTGTTTACTTTAATTTAGTAATTATTTTCATTAATTTAGAAATAAAACCCCACTTTTTTGTCTTTTGTTTTCTAGGAAAATAGTTGACTAAATAATAGTAATAATAGAATAAAGTTAAGTCTGAACTATTTTCCTCGTGGGGTCGATCCCAACCGCATTAGTTGGGTTCTTTACTTGATACGACCGCTTTACTTCTTATTTGAGAAGTAAGTTTGAGCATATAAGACCATACCACACAAAAGAAATTCTATATCGATTCTACATTAGTAAGGGAATTATGTAACCTTACCCTATTCCAATAGCCAAGTTCACCATTCCTTAACATCTCAAGCACTTCAATATATAATAGAAAAAATAACAATAGAAATCAGTTATACAACTCATTATAATTACAATTCCATCAACATTAGATAATAATCAATAGACCCACTTCATAAGTCAAATTTTAGCAATCTGAGAAGACTAAGAGTTCATGGAGTTTTTCATTGTAAAACATCAATTTAACATCAATGATATCATATCGAATGATTTTAAATCCTTTCATGCAAGAACTCTTGAGTTACAGTAAAAATTGGACTTCTCCATAATGATTGAAATCTTTGAAATCACTTTCGAAATATTGGAATTTTCCATAAACTTTGAAATCACTTTGACATTGGTTCTATGGTGCTAGACAGACTTAGATAAACAACTACCATACATTATTCTTCAATAACCCAATGAAAAATTGAGAAGAAATCAGTTGAACCCATCCTTCCTAGCAAGATCCAAGACCTTGACCTTCAACAATGGCTTGAGAGAATTTGGGAAGAGAAGACCTTTTGAGGGTTTTTGAATCGTAGATTCTAATTGACGGTTTAGGGTTTGTAATAGGTTAATGAGTGTATCATGACCTAAAATCAGTATTATAATACACCCCCAAAATACACAAAACACCGCTATATTAATTAGACCCTTTTAGATAAGTCAATTTCAACTTTAATTTTTGAAATATCGTCGAGGAACAAGTCCATGTCGCAGAGGTGTTCCCTGATGTTCTTGGAATATAATTTTGGAACTATAGGGTGCGTTATGTCTTCGCGTGGATGCAATTTTTTCCTATTGCAAGAGCAAGTCTGCTGTGCGGAGTAGCTCCCCCAATGCTACTGGTGGCAAGCTACCTTGGCAGAAACTTGATCAAGGATTTGTTCCTCTTCAAGGACCCTTAGGTTAGTCTTTAGGGAGTCGTGCTCAGACATTTTGAACCTAAACATGTATATATAGGTTTTAGGGTCATCCCTACTTATTTTTTAATCCAAACAACACATAAAATCATACAGAACATACTAGGACACACTAGCACACAAAATACTAGTTTCTGAACATCTTGGTTGTCCGTTGACGTTCGACTTCAAAATTCTTTCAAACAGGCTTCTAAAACCATTTTTAATAATTTTAACAAGTTATTAACTCATTAAACCCATATGAGGCTCTAGTTCACCCTTTTTTATTTTGAGGGTCATTACAATATCCCCCGCTTGGGAGCAGTCGTCCTCGAATGACACTTAAACACTTAAATGAAAAACGATCAATGCAAACATCCCATATTTATGCATATAGTATCATAAACTATACATATAGTTATTAGGACCATCACTACACATAAAAATCCCAAAAAAACTTCATACAATTAAATGAAATAGAGATATGTCTATCGACTCCTTATGCATCATTTTTTACAACATGCTATTGGATGAACTTCCTTCTTCAAGTTACATCATGATTAATTAAACATAACTTAGCAGATCATGCAATTTCTCATCAAATCACAATCATGCAACATTTTAATAAGGCACATTTGGAGCAATTTTCTCATGAAGGCTCAACCAACAGCTTCTCGACAACAGATTAGGCATGCTCAACAAGCCTACTCATGTATCATTTTGGAATTTTCACTATTTCTCCTCATGAAGCAAATGTACAATCTATACGAAAAACAAATGAACATGAAGGAATGGAATGCAAGAAGAATTATTCTATTAATAAAGAAGAATCTAACCAAAACATGCATATCTTAGGGAGAATATTTGGAAACTCATTTTTTCACAAAAGACTGCAACATGAACCAAGATACTAAGAACTCTTAGTTTTAGGCTTGAGTAGTCATATAAAGGAAAGTTAAGGATAGATCCCCCTCAAAAACCTAACTACTCCACATACCATCCCCATCTTGAGGTAACCCATCTAAGGTCAACATGAACATACCACAAAAAATCACAACCAAAGAACCATCTACCTTACCAATACAATTCTCACTAAAAAATTCTATTTACTATACCTCTTGAAACAACAATATCAACCAAGCATATATCATCAACACCAAAGACTCTCAAAAAGCTTCATCCTCTAGCCATAACATCCCCTACTAGGAGAAACTGATACTAGCTCTTTCAAACATTACCTCCTCCCGTTCTAAGGTTGGATTCTACCAACACCAAACCTTCTCAATCATCATACCTATACATTTTTACACCACATTTCATCATCTCTTTCATCCTAACTCAAAAACAAAACTTCATCCAAGCCAGGTTTTACCACCAATACCCACCATCATAACGTATCTCATCTAACCTAAGGTCTTAATCACTACCTTCTATATCCCATATCGAAAATCACACTAACATCTTTTCTCCCTCAAACTTGTTACACAACCCTTACACAGAAAATCCCACTCAAAGGACCATCACACAATGATCAAAGGAAAGGCATCATAGAATAAAAATCATAGGCACAACTAGAAGAATGAAGAAGTGAAACTTTCTTAGCACCCAATAGCCTTCTATTGATAATGTGGCGAGCTTCACATTATGAAAAAGACTATACTTAGATTTGGTTTTGATACAACCTAAGACCATACCGGAAAACCTATGCTCCAATACCAAGATTGTCATGGGAGTACCCCTAGCCATAACTGGCGTATTTGAGGGAGTTAGAACATTTAGGAATTAAGTATGGAAGTCATGGAAAAACCATGCAAAAAGGGACATTTAGTATAGAGACATGCTTTTATGACATTTTTATAAAAACATTCATCATAAGAGTTTTTGAGACATTATACAAGTGAACAATCACATATAATACATATTCAACTAGCATCAACATATAGAAGTTAATTCCATATTCATCAAGTAAGTCTAATCATCGTTTAGACTCTCTACCTAAGGTTACTTTAAGACCCACCAATGTAAGACATGAAGAGACTGCTCACACACCCTCTTCAAGCACACTTAATTGTTCCTCAAATCAACCCTAGATAAGAACCTTTCTATTTAATATATTAACCTTAAGGTGAACATTCATTACTTAAGTCATTTAAGAGTAAATCATACAAATAATGGACTTCACATAATGGTCTTGGAAGACCTAGGGAACTCACTTTAGTATCTTCAAATCCTACTCGTTCAATGTGTAGATAGCGTCCCATTCCACTACTTACATGCGGTAAAACTTATCCAATGACTAGAGGGAACATCCCACATGATGAGAATATGCATTAACTGACATAGACCATACTAGCTGGGTATGAAATACAGTATCATAAGACTCCACAACGTTGAGGTGTTTTACTTGTCAAAGATAGAACTAGGACACATCCCATGTTCACACATTTCAAAGGGATATCTAGGGCTTCTTTGTACTCTAGTCTCATACTTCAAGTAAAGCTACTAACACAAGCATAACTATTTGGTGGTTTGCCTTTAATCTAATAGAGTAAGTTCATTCACATATAAGTATTTGACAAATCACCATTTAAAGTCGTACTAAGTGATAATGCCACTAACCAGAAGGGGTTCACAAGGGATATAGATTAAGGTTCATTAGGATAGCTCATTCATGAAACGGGTATCAAGCTAGGTCTATCCTATTCACTTCATTATGAACCTTCTTATAGTATTCAAGTTTTGCACATTCATTTGAGGTTCTACACTCATCAAGAAGGGGCACCATTCTTAGGTATACCGGTTTAAGACATTCTTTAGAATACCTCATTCATCATTCAAGGAAGGGAACAAACTTAGGTCTACCGATCCGAGACTTCCATTCATACTTTCGTTCTTTAATTCATTCTCAAGAATGATGCAAACCAAGTCAAGGGATCACATTCAACATAACTTTCATGTATAAAGTACGGACAACTCAGTCTACCTAAAAAAGACACCACATCAAGATATAAAGACTCTTCATAGTCTATCATTATCACATACCAACATTTAGAGGAACAAGTTTTCACTCACAATATCACATAGCTTTATAAAAGATCACATTCAACATAACTTTCATGGATAAAGTAAGGACAACTATGTCTACCATAACAAGACACCACATCAACATATAGAGACTCTTCATAGTCTATCATCATCACATACCAATATGTAGAGGAACAAGCTTTCAGTCACCATATCACATAGCTATATAGAAGATCATATCAAGATCACATGATCACCTTTACATTACAAACATTACACAAGATAACACACATATCACATATAACTTCATTTTATACATTTATGTATGCCATAACACCTTGCACATAGTCACATTACTTCATCTAACCAACTTCACAATATACCTTCATATATAACCTTTCATGATTCTACTACAATTCACATAATAATGTAAACATCGCCACCATAAGTGGACCATACCACACAAGAGCAATTTTATATCAATTCTACATTAGTAAGGGAATTAGGTCAAGTTACTCTCTTCCCATAGCCAAGATCACCATTCCTTAACATCTCCAACAATTCAATATATAATAGAAAAATTAACAACAGAAATCAACTATACAACTCGTTATAATCACAATTTTATCAACATTTGATCATAAACAATATACCCACTCCATTAGTCAAATATAGGGATTTTAAAAGATCAAGGGTTCATGGATTTTTGATTTTTAAACATCAATTTAACATCAATATTATCATGTCTAATGTTTTCAAATCTTTTCATGCAAGAACACTTGAGTTAGAGTAAAAATTGGACTTTTCCATAAACTTTGAAATCTCTGAATTCACTTTGAAATTGGCTCTAAGGTTATAGATATCCTTAGATAAAGAACATCCATACCTTATTTTTCAAGAACCTAACAAAATATGAGAATAAATCAATTGAATCTATCCTTCCTAGCAAGCTCCAAGACCTTGACCTTCAATGGTGGCTTGAGAGAATTTGGAAAGAGAAGAACTTTTGAGGGTTTCGAAATTTTAAATTTTAATATAGGGTTTGGGGTTTTGTTTTATAGGGGAATGAGTATATCATGGCCTAAAACCAGTATATAATACACCTCCAAAATACCCAAAACACCTCTACATTAAGTGGACCCTTTTAGACAAGTAAAACTCAACTTTAATTTTAAAATTATCGTCGGGGAACAAGTCCGCGTCGCCGAGGTGTTCCTTTAATTTCTAGGAAAATAATTTTGGGACAGTAGGGTCCTCTATGTCTCCGCGATGAAGAGTCAATTTTTACCCATTGCTTGATCAAGTTCGTGACGCGGAGTAGCTCCCCCAATTCTAGTGGTTGCAAGCTGCCTTGGCAGAAACTGTGACAAGGCTTGGGTCCTCATCAAGGACCCTTACATTTTTCCTTGGGGAGATGTGCTCGGATGTTTTGACCCTAAACATGTAGATCCAGGTGTTAGGGTCATCTCTACTGATTTTAGACTTCAAACAACACATAAAATCATGCACAACCTACTAGAACACACTAGCACAGAAAATACTAGTTTTCAAACGTCTCAGTTGTCTATTGATGTTCGACTTCAAAATCCTTTAAAACTAACTTCTAAAAATATTATTCATTAATTTAATAGGTTATTAACTCATAAAACCCATGTGAGGCTCTAGTTCACTATATTTCATTTTGAGAGTCGTTATACAAAACTTTTTAAAAAACTAGCTTTTAGATTTTACACACTCTCTTTATGTTATAATTCCGTGTCTCTTTTGATGTAAATTCTTTATTCCTTAAAATTTAAAAAAGACCTCTTCTTTAGAAGGAGTTGAGAAACTTTTTTTAAATCAGTGAAGAGAGTTTATTTACAGAGAAATTGGGGCTTTTTGGGGTAAATTCGAGTACGATATTTTTAAATCCTTTTAGAGTGAAAATTGTAGGTCATAATAGAGATAGAGTAATGATTAAAAGATTGAAGAAAAGAGGTATAGGGTCATATTATTGATGTTAGTGTTACAGATGTTTGGGAGGACATTGATGGCACAATTCGTCACACAAATCTTGAATCCCATGATTTTGGAGTTCCTCTCCTCTTTTTATCAGGATCAATACCGTCGTGATTGACAACCACACTACATATTGGTGGAAGAATAACTACTAGCAACCAACTAAAGAAAATAATCTAAAACAAAGGTTTTTAAGTTCAAGAAGCAAGTTAAAAAGCTAAAGACAAGGTTTCGTTACTAAAGAAGGATCAAATAACTAACAATGCCGAATAATAAACCTAGAATCTAATAGTCAGTGTACCAAAACTATAACGATATCCAAATAACAGAATCTCTAATGAACTAAATAGTAACTAAAACATTAACCAAGTCTTTAATGGTGGACATAGACCAAGGAGATTTCCTTGGCAGATCGAACGATGTCGCCCCTTGAACTCGAAGCGATCACTAATTTATCATGAGAGGTGTGTCAACAGTCGCGTGAAGATGCCCTCTACTCAAAATAAATAAGAGCAAGTGCAGAAAAAGGACACAACCACAATGTACGGGTAAGATTATGTGGCTATCCCACTAGTGCAACATAAATAAGCCAATACAACAATATAACCACATGCATATATATATATATATATATACACATATATATCACATACTCAATATTATCAACATTAAGAAAAACAACACAACTTATATGCTTTCACGTAGTTGGTCCTCCACGGAACCAAAGTCAACCTCTTAGATTGCAGGCACATGGAAATCTAATCCTATATTATGCTGGAGTGTGGCAATTTAATCCAATTATATGTTGGGACGTGACAATCCGATCCAAGTTAGCTTGCTAGAATGTGGCAATTTCATACCCAATAATACACCACAATCACAATTACAACTACATCATCAATGATCATGCATTATTTAACTATTTCATGGTAATGATAGTCACACATCACACTTTTAAAGTCTATGATTAGTATTGCAACATGCATATATAAAGAAGTATCACAATGAATCAAGACAAACATATACCACACATCATAGAATCACAACCATCACCTATCTCGAAACAATCTTGAACCCCTAGAAAATTTAATCCTTCTCTTCACGGATTTGTTCCACTTGTTGATGGACTACAATCAACAATTTATATACGAAAATAAATTAGGGAACACTAAATTCCCAGAAAACTCATAATCTATGAACCCTAGTTCAAAATCCATGACCTTAACTAGTCAATTATTCCACCATAAGATTCTTCAAGAAATCCTTCTCCATCAATATTGACCCATTCTAAAATGTTCTACGGATCAAAAAATGAGGTCGACAGTGAAAAGCTTGCCTCTATCTTCAAGAATAGTGGAAAACGAGTTGAAATAGCCCAGAGGACTTCTTTTAACTCAAAAGGTCAAAAAAATACAAAATAAGGTCGTCTAAGGGTTTCATTTACTAATTTTAAACTGTCATCCCATTACAGCAACACCCATCCCACTACAGTGGTACAAAGCGAACCTGTGAGCTTTCCTTGAAAAATCCTAAAATCCTTTCATTCTATCTCTACCTCGCCCGCTACAATGACACCCCTTCCGTTGTAGCGGCGTCGCTGTAGCAGGAAGAAACGAAGCGCAACAGTGAGCTCCTTAAGGAATTTCACTTCTCCCTCTTGTACAACACATTCTTAACTCATTATGATTTGAAAATTACCTTAACACCAAAATAAATTCCCGATGATCTACTTATCCGAATTTAATTTTGGAACGTCACACACATTTTGTAACGTGTTATCTAACCGATTATGTAATCATATCCATATTTAATCTGTCCGATTGCTACCAGATTTCCTTACACCTTGATGACTCTAACTTCCTCAAAAATCTAAACAAAGTGGGGAAAGTCCTAATACTATAAAAAGGTTTTCAAGCTCCGATTTTTCCCCGTTGGCATTTCTTTAACGACAAAATCGTTCATTACAATAGATAAAAATTTACCCATCACTCGTCCTCGAGTGATCAACTAAGAAAATATAGGCTAGGAAAGGAACAATGTAGTACATGATTCGACGAACAATTGTAGATACTTGTCTCACATATATTTTCGGTCTCCCAAGTAGATTTCTCAATCGAACGATGTTTCAATTGAACCTTCACCGGCTTAATATACTTAGTCCTCAACTTACGATGGTTCCTCGTCATATTGGAGGTTCTTTCTGATTTTCAATCGATATGGGGATGGAAGGTTGTAATAAAAGTAAGTTGTGTGCCAAATACATCATGAAACTTCCTCCAAAACTTGGAAGTGAAAAGGGTGCAACGATCTGGGATGATGAAAAGGGTCACACCAAGCAACCTCACTATCTTCTTTTTCATAAATCCTAGCAAAATATTCAGCGTTGTAATCCACCATTAGTTGAATGAAATGGGCTGACTTGGTCAACCTATTTACTACAACTCAAATAGAATCAAATTTCCCCAAAATCTTAAGAAGAACAACCACAAGATCCATGGATATTCTTTCCAACTGCCATTCTGGAATTGGCATCTTTTTGAAGTATCCCTGCAGACCTTTGATGTTCATACTTCACGTGTTGACGATTCTGACACTTTGCCACAAACTTCTCAATGTCTTTTTTCATATCTGACCTCCAATACACTCATTTCAGATCTCTATACATCTTGGTCACGCCTGTATGAATAGAATAGCGCGTTCCATGAGCCTCCGCCAACAACCTTGGAATCAAATCACCAACTCTTTGAAAACATATTCTACCCTTATAGTTGTGCACACCATCCACATCTAGGCTGGTTCCTTGAGACATACCTATTGTAATCTTTGTTCTAATCTCATCGAAATATCTATCTTCAAATTGGTTGGCCTTGATTTCCTCTATGAAGTGGACTAAGTTTCAACGTTAGCTAACAACCCACCTCTTTTAGGGATGCCCAACTGCACAAACATAGACTCTAAGGTCTGAATATCGTTGGCCAACGGTCTCTTTGTTCCACTTAACTGAGCTAAACTACCCATACTAATCACATTTTGCCTCAAAGCGTCTGTCACAACATTCTCCTTATCCGAATTGTATTAATAGTCACATCATAATCCTTAAGTAATTCCATCCATCGTCTTTGTCTCAAGTTCAAATCCTTTGGGGTTAATACATGCTGCAAACTTACAATAATCATTAAATATCTCACACTTAACTCTATACAAATAATGTTGGTAGATCTTAAGAGAAAATACCACCGTTGTCAATTCCAAATAATGATTTGGATAATTCCTCTTGTGCACCTTCAATTGACACGAGGCATAAGCTATGAAATTCTTATCATACATCAACGCAACACCCAATCCAGAATGTGAAGCATATCAATAAACAACGATGTCCTTACCCTCAACTGGTAATGCTAGAATGGGCTTGGTAGTAAAAAGAGTCTTAAGATTTTGGAAGCTCTCCTCAAATATTTTTAGTCCATTCAAACGGTACCTCCTTTTTGGTCATATTGGTCAAGTGAGTAGCAATTTAAGCAAAATTCATAAAAACATGACGATAGTAACTAGAAAGTTCCACAAAACTCCTAAATTCATTCACCGAACTAGGCCGTACCCAATTCTCGATCACTTATACTTTTTTGGGATATACCCTTACCCCTTCTTTTGACACCATATTCCCCAAAAATGCAACCGACTTCAACCAAAATTCACATTTGGAAAATTTTGCATACAACTTTTGCTTCACAAGAATATCTAAGACCGTTGGTTTCATGTTCTTCTTCACTTTTTGAATAAACCAAAGTATCATCAATAAAAACTATCACAAAAAAAACAAGAAATGGCTTGAGTACTCCATTCATCAATCTCATAAAAGCTGTCAGCGCATTAGTAAACCCAAACGACATCACTAAAAATTCATAATGATCATATTGAGTCCTAAAGGCAGTCTTGGGTACATCTCAGTCCTAATTTTTATTTGATAATACCCAGATCTTAAATCAATCTTGGAAAAGATTGGTGCACCTTAAAATTGATCAAACAGGTCATCTATTCTAGGAAAAGGGGATCAATTCTGAATAGTGACCTTATTCAATTGGCGGAATCTATACAAATCCTCATACTACCATCTTTATTCTAAATAAGTAGAGCCGGAGCACCCCATGAGGAATAACTTGGACAAATAAATCCCTCATCAAGTAGTTCTTGGGTTTGAGCCTTAAACTCTCTCAACTTTGCCAGAGCCAAGTAATATGGAGGAAGATATATGGGATGAGTACCGGATTATAAATCAATACAAAAATCTAGGACTCTATCCGGAGGCATGCTAGACAAATTATTAGGAAAAGCTTCACTAAACTCAGACACTACATGAGTTGATCTGATAGATGGATCCTTAACCTCAACATTACTAACATGAGAAAAGGTAGCTAAACAACCTTGTTCTACAAGTTTACTAGACCAGAGGGAAGATATAATCTTATCTTGCTTAGGCTTGTACACCCCTTCCCGCTCTAATCTTTCCCTTCCGAGAATTTCTAGAGTCACCGACTTAGAAATACAATTAAGCACAACATAATAAGGAGACAACAAATTCATTCCTAAGTGTCGAAGTAACCATGAACAAGATAGGGAAAGTAGGATAGACATGGTTGACTATGACTAACTATCCAACTAGGGTACAAACATGTATCAGGGCATCAAGGATATCACACATAATTTTAAAATAAGAGGTAAAACTCACAGACACATACGAATAAGTAGCAACAGAATCAAATAACACGTTATCCGTCCGGTCACAGACAAGAATAGTACATGTGATCACTACATCAGACACCTCTGTCGCATTTTTGCCCGAAAAGGCGTAACATTGAGCTCTATCATCCATGCGAAGTACCTCTCTGCCTGGTTGCAGGTTATCTCTACCTCCGCTACCATTTCATCTACCTCCACGGTCTCGGTGGTTACCTCATCGCCCACCTTGTTGACATCTTCTACAATTATTTCCATTTCTTGTGGGTACAATAGCTCAATTAGACTGCTGCCCGGATTTGAACATACGCTGTTGTGGATTGTCCTTTTTCATGTGTCCAAGTTCCCCACGATTAAAGAAACTGCGATCACATGACGATTTGTTGCCTTCTACATACCCAACAGTCTAGCGACAAATTTTAATTTATCAGTGACAAATTATTTTGTCACTCATAATGTATCCAATTTGAGACAAACTATTATTTGTCCTAAATTGAGTTACAATTTTGGACACAAAAAGGCTTTGTCACTAAATCTTTTTATTGAAATAGCGATAAATTAGAGTTCCTCATTAAATATTGTAAGCTTTAGCAACAAAATCATATATTTAATTGTGACTTTAGTTTTTGTCACTAAAACTATAAGCAATCAGTGATGATAATTTTTTTTGTCTCTAATCAATATGTGATGTAGTGATAACAAAATATTAGCATTAAACATGTAATAATTAAATAACGACGACTTAAAATTTGTAGCTAAATAATTTAACTATTTGTGACGAAAAAAAATTTCTTACCTAAATATAATAATATTTGGGTACACTTGTTTATGATACATGTGTCAAATGAAGTATATCAATTTCATAATTAAATATAATAATTTCTCCCTATTATATCCTATTTGACCTACTTATTCTATTAGATACGTATTTTTAAAAATATTACGAGTTTTAAAATCTTTATCGATTTTGTCTAAAAGTATATATATATTATGGTATCGCTTATTTACAAAATTGTCAATTTTTATTATTAAGTTATTTTTAATATTTGTTAAATTATTATATCTATCTCTAGTTAAACTTGAAATGACTACTTTATTTAAATGTTTTTAAATTTAGGTGTGTTTAATTTATATGAAAGTACTTTAGTATACATAGTGGTTTTTTAATTGAATAATATTTTCTTAATATCCCTTGAAATCATTTAAATCATAACCTCTTTTACTGAATTTATTTAATCCATAGCCCTCTTCCTATCCAATTTTATTTCAACTACAACCTTTCATATTCAATTTCATGTCAATTATGGCTATTTTCTTATTTCAATTAAAGCCTTTCAACACTTTTCAATTATAGTCTATGTAAATTAATTTAATTCTCAAAAGCCCCATCCTTTAATCTCAGCCATTCGTTCATCAAAATCAACTACAAGATCAAATCTTGCTCGCCCACAACACTCAAACCTAAGACTGAGATAAAATCTTCATCCTTATCTATTTTAAAACCAAAAAAACCAAAACCCTAAGACATCCTTATTTATGCATCTTCCTTTCATTTCCATCTCATCCTCCCCTGTCTCTCCCTCTCCTTTATTCTCCTAGCAGCTTAGGCGAAGAAATGAACAACGCCAGCTAGCGAGCAGCAGGCAATCAGGCGCCACCTCCTATCTGTTATTCTCGCCAGCTGCGACCAGCCAACCCCGGTGAAGGAAATGTAATCACCAGAGAAGCCCATCAAAGATGACAATAACAATAGTGGGAGCCTTGCATCTCCATTGCTCTCCTCTTCGGCGAAGTTCTAGTAATTAAAGTATTTGATTAATCATCATACATACATAACAACACTTATAATAAAGCTAAATTCAAGTTTACCTGAACTTTTACATGGTCTAACATTTTCTTAAACACGTCTGTATATAATTTATGTTGACACCCGATTTTGAACAACCTATAACTCTTTCGGAGTTTCATTCGATTAATTACCTATTTTTGAAACATATTTCGAATATAAAATTTGAATTGATTTTGTCTAAAATTATATATTTCAATATGTATGATTTATAAAATTATTGTAATTAATGGTAAAATTATTTTATCATCAAATTGAAACTCGAAATAATTATTTTACTCAAAAGTTTTAAAATGTAATTGTGTTAAGTTTGTATGAAAGTATTACAATATGTTTAATTCTTTATTAATTGGATAGCATTTCCTAAATCATTCTCAAAATTATTTAAATAATATCTTAATATATTAAATTCATTTCAACTAAAGACTTTATGCATTGCAATTATAGCCCTTTTGAGTTCGATCCTTGAAATCTCATCTTCACTGTCATCCACCCAACTTAGAAAATCATCACAACTTTTAATCCTAATCTTTCCTCTATTCTAAACAATAGGTGGAGATCTAATAATCATTCATTCCTGTTCCAACATTAATACCCATACCCTAATCGATTTTCATTTTCACTCTTCCTCTTCTCCCTTGAAGATCAGTGCCGCCAGCCCCTCTTTCTCACGTGGCTCCTCTGGCGAGACCATCCATCACGGATGAGATTTTCCTCTCTCCACTCCCCATCACTCTCTCTCCTCTTTCCCTCCCCTCGTTTCCTCCCTTTTCTTTCAGGCGAGAAATAAAAAGCAGCTCCGACAACAAGCAGCAGCCGGCGAGGAAGGAGGCGAAGCGAGCAAGCAGCATGGCTGCTGCTCCTCCTTTTCCCCTCTCGTTCTTGGCGTAGTAGCAACAGCAGCAGGAGACGACACCAGCTAAAACCAGTGTTGGGTTTTATTTGCCCTAAATTTCTTACCATAAATAGGTTTTCCTTTTAGGAAAAGGTTTTGGATTGACTAATTCTTTTCTTGTAGGAAAAGTTTTAGAACTCTATAAATAGAGGAATGTTCCTTCTAACTTAATCAGCATTCACAATGAACTCTTAATGGCTTTGAGAGTTTTGGTTAGGGGGAGAAATTGTGGGTCACAAGCTTGATACGTTATTACTTGTGTGAACCTCTCATTTATTCTGAGTGAATTGGTTTAGGTTGTTTCTCTCTGTATTTTGTACTCTCATATTTATAGTGGATTGCTCATCTCCTTTGTGGATGTAGGTCGATTGACCGAACCACGTTAAATTGTATCTTATGGTATATTTCTCGTTGTCTTCTTACTCGTAGTCTTTTGAGGTTTGTTTTGCTATCTTCCGCGTTACACTTGTTTATTTCCGGTCCTAACAAGTGGTATCAGAGCCAGATTCAATGATGGAGTCAGATTCAGTGGTTCGATAATCAATGATTGAACCTGGTTAGAAAAAGGTGTTCATCTTGACGGGTGTAATTCTAGCCACAATTTTTTTGACAGTAATGAAGATTTTGTTGGAGAAATTGTTTCAGAGAGGTTCTCTGTGTTGAGGCATAAAATTTGCAAAAAAGATTATGGACAGGAGAAGCATGTTGTTGAAGATTAAGTGAAGAAGGTGGACAAATTTATTTTGTAAGAAATTCAGGCCAAGGGGGAGATTTGTTGGGTTTTATTTGCCCTAAATTTCTTACCATAAATAGGTTTTCCTTTTAGGAAAAGGTTTTGGATTGACAAATCCTTTTCTTGTAGAAAAGGTTTAGGACTCTCTAAATAGAGGAATGTTGCTTCTAACTTAATCAGCATTCACAATGTAGTCTTAATAGCTTTGAGAGTTTTGGTTAGGGGGAGAAATTGTGGGTCACAAGCTTGATACGTTATCACTTGTGATCCCATGTATTCTGAGTGAATTGGTTGAGATTGTTTCTCTCTGTATTTTGTACTCTCATATTTATAGTGGATTGTTCATCTCCTTTGTGGATGTAGGTCTATTGACCGAACCACGTTAAATTGTGTCTTTTGTATATTTCTCGTTGTCTTGTTACTCATAGTCTTTTGAGGTTTGCTTTGTTAGCTTCCGCGTTACACCTGCTTATTTTCGATCCTAACAACCACCACCCATGAGAGACACCGCGACCACTAGTAGGAAAAACTGCTCCAATGCAGCCCGGTGGTATAAACAACATACATGAACCACTTCGGTGAAGACAAAAACTTCGGCGAAACAAATAAGGTATCAAGAATTTCGGTGAAGTTGAAGTTAATGTCCTCTAAAGATGGATCTTCTCAGATTCTCCCTGGTTTGTTTTCTTGTTCGATTTACTATTTACTTTCTCTGTGAATTGGTGAAACTATGTCCCTTATTTCTTAATCGCTAAAATGTGTTTTTTAAACATGAAATCGGTGGTAATTTCCAGATTTTACGAATTGACTTATAATATTTGTTTGAGTGCATTGTTATTATAATATTAGTTTGAGTGTTAACAAAACGAGATTTACATACGGCTCGTGTCAACATTCTTTTTGTGGTTTGTTCTTGTTATTTACTTGGATAACATAATTCCTAATATTTCTGGTGTGAGAAAGTCAGCATTCTATTTCTTGAATCTTGGTTACTTGATAGGCTAAAGTGGAAACAAGGTGAACGGTAACAAAAATTTATCAATACCTTAATATATTTGCAGAAATTTGTGTAAATTTTATAATAGCACAAACAAATACTATTTTATATCTAGAAATACAAATAAATAATCTAGAATATAAACTATAACATAATTTATCAATGAATAAGGAAGAATATGCAATAGACGAAAAAAAATTTAAAAACTATGAAGGATTACAAATAAGGATAATATTTTCTAATTTAGGAAAAAGATATAAGAAAATAGGTGACAATTTAAGTTTAATGTTAGAAAAAAAACGTTAAAATTAGAAGATAGTTTAACTACTACGATTAGGATAGCAAAAGAAAATGAAGAAATAGATAGAAAAATTGAAATTGAAAAAATAAAATATCAAGTGAAAAAAGTACAACAAATAGAAGAAGTAAAAAATAAAGAAATTTTAGAATTAGAAAAAGAATTAGCAATGTTGAAAGAAATGTATGAAATAAAACCAAAAGAAAAAGAACAAAAAAGAAACTTAGCAAATTAGATAAACAAATTTAAAAAAAGATTGCAATTAGAAGATAAAGTAAAAAAAGTAATCAAGATAATCTAAATAATCTGCCATAAGTAAGAATTGATGATTTCATCGATGATTTAGAAGAACTACACTCAGAGATAACTGAAACATATACGAACTTTTAGACAATAAAAAAAATGTAGAAATAAATACCGGAGATATAGACATGAATGAAAAAAACCTAGTAAATCAGGAGTAAAAATTCAAAATACTGAAATCCAACATATTATAATGTAAGTTATAAAAAATATGATAGGAAAATTTTTTTATGGGATAATAGATTAAATAAATGGACACCTAAACCAACAACTGAACAACACAATATTTAGCTTTAGACTGTGTAGCAGATATCAATAAAACAATTCAATTATGGATGGGATATATATCAAAATAATTAATCGATAACAAAATAGGAATAACAAAAACACCAGGATATATAGAAAGAACACTTATAGGAACAATAAAATTATGGTTACAAAATCTAACGGAAGGACATATAGCTAAAGATTGTAAATTACCTAAAATCCAAAGAGGAAACAGATATCAGAAATAATTATGGAAAATGAAAAATATACACAAATAGAATATGTCGATTATGATTTAGAAAGTGAAGATAGTATATATAAAATATCAGAAAATAAAATAGATAATGACATAAAATTAGAATCTGATAATGAATTTTATAATATGAAAAATGACCGAAGCAGATATACAAATAATAAATAAAGAAGAATGCCAAGATGAAGAATCTTTAGAACAAAAAATAATAGTTGATAATAGTATAGTTGAACAAATAAAAGGAAAAGAATTAGATCTAAGTGTAGAAAAAATATTAGAAGTACCAAAAATAAAAAATTGGTTTAAAAATCAAAAGAAGAATATTTTGTAGTAAGCCAAAGAGAACATATCATAGATTGTAAGTATACCAAAAGAAAAGCTAAAATATCAATAATAAATAAGAGAATAATTAATAAAGAAATACAAGAAATAAATGGAAAAAAACACAATTAAATATGTATATTTAGGAGGAATTGAAATATTAATAAAAACATGTTTTAGAGAAGGAATAGATACACCTATAGAAATATATTTAGCAGATGATAGAATTATACAACCTATAGAAAAAAGTATAATAAGTGCAGTAAAAGTTAATTTAATATACCAAAAATTTAAATTTATAATAAGTGCTAATTACTCAGTAGCAGTTAATGATAGAAATATAGATAAATCATTAGTATTATAATGGAAAATGTCAGGAATAGAACTAGCACCTGGAAGTAAAATATTTATAGCTAGAGGTAAGAATTTATATGTTTTAACAACAAAATATAAAATAACAACAAATAATAAAATAAACAAAATAAAAATAGAAAACCCCTTTGAAAAAATAGTTACGGTTATAGATAATAATGACTATAGTTATAATGAAACTGATATAGAAGAAGATTTAGAGATAGTACAAGAAAGACTAAGCATATCAAAAAGAAAAAATAATAATGATATACCACAAAAATCATAAAAAATGAGTACTTCAAATAGTTCCAAAACAATAAATATAATTTCACAAAAATTAATAGAAGAAGAATATACCACATCATTATTATATAACAGGAATAATGGAGCAAAAAAAATATTTAATACTAATAAATACAGGACAAGAAGAAAACTATATTGCAAGAGAGTTAGCAATGGAAGATAAAATAATAACTACGACAACACTCATGTTCAGAATTACCAAAAGTACTAATAAATATAGAAGAAACAACGGAACAAGAATTAATAATTGGAGGTATTCCAATGATAATAAAATTTAAAATATATCAAGGAAATTAAAATATAACATTAGGAATAAAATGGCTAGAACAAGAAAAACCATATAATATAGAGGATAAACTACTAAAGATAAATTATCAAAATAAACGTCATAATAAAAAGGACTTTAATATAAAAAAAATATATATATGAAAATATATATACTCGCGAAGATAATAATAGAAGGATATTATAACAGATATTATACATCAATGATACATACAGGAGCAGAGGCTAATATATGTAAATACAATTGTTTACTAGAAGAAAAATTAGAAAAATTAAAAACACTAATAGTAGTAACAGGATTTAATAATGAAGGAAGTATGATCACGTACAAGACAAAAAAGATAAAAATACAAATATGGAATAAAATATTAACTTTAGACGAAATATATAATTTTGAATTAACAACAAAGGATATGTTATTAGGAATGCCATTTTCAAATAAATCTATCCACATATAATAACAAAAACACTGGTGGTTCAGAACACCATGTTAACAAAAGATAGGAGCAAAAAGAGTAGGTAACAAAAGACGAAAAACAACAGAATGGATTAAAGGCAGTGAAAAAATTACACAAAA
>JAPXVU010000094.1:0-24610 GCA_027789145.1 Solanum arcanum
GTTGAAGATGACGGAACGTTATTTGTATTCCACAATTAGCAAAGAAGAAAACATAAAAGTAGAAATTCGATTACAACCACAAGTCTTGAGTAGATATCATCGGCCAACTCAAAATAGAAAAGCAGTATATATCGACTTATATCGTAAATCAACTATAAAACTCAACATGTAGCAACAACAAGTACTATAATCATCAATAAGTACCATTAAGTTCATCCATGAGGGCTCAAGCCTCAATACCATGCTCATTTGGGAATTAAGTTCATTATGTTGAGTATATTCTCATCTTTCACGATTCATTATTCATATTCCTCTTGTGTCGATGCGTGACACTCCGCTCCCTCATATTCATTAATCCTCTTGTGTCGATGCGTGACACTCCGATCCCCTAAATCTACGTGTCGGTTCGTGACACCCGATCCCCTACATCTACGTGTCGGTTCGTGACACCCGATCCCCTAAATCTACGTGTCGGTTCGTGACACCCGATCCCTAAATCTACGTGTCGGTTCGTGACACCCGATCCCCTAAATCTACGTGTCGGTTCGTGACACCCGATCCCCTATATGTGTCGATGCGTGACACTCCGATCCCTAATTCTACGTGTCGGTTCGTGACACCCGTCCCACTAATACTATGTGTCGGAACGTGACACTCCGATCCACTAATTCTCATTATATCCGTTCATCAAGCCTTCTCTATACCAAGGCATCATCAATCCCATTACTTTAATTCATCAAGCCTTCTTTTATACCAAGGCCTTATCATTAACAAGTAGATTAAAGTTTCTTTCAAGATTTGGGATTCAATAGCTTCGTCATGCTTATTTATTCATAATTACATAATAACATCATTCATGCAAGCATACAATTAAGCATATAGAAGGGTTTTACAATACTACTAACATATATCATTCGCTATTAAGAGTTTACTATGAATAGCATGAAAACCATAACCTACCTCCAAGTAAGAATTGGAATCAACAAGCAATTTCCCAAGCTTTGATATTCTTCTTCCTCGCTCGACTCTCTCTCTCTCCCAATCGATTCAATCTGTCTCTCTTTACATTCTTTTCTTTTTCTTATTCAAACCCTCTTTCTTTTACCCTAATTCTATATAATTAGGAATGAAAGATGGTAATAATGACCCACTAATTAACTTAAGGTTACCTAATTTAACCCCAAGTAAATAGATTTATTAATAATAACCCTCAAACTTTATAATAAAGGAAAGAATAGTCCAAAGGCGTCCCTTAAAGCGTGGGGAGAAATCCTAAACTGCACGGGATTGTGCGGCTGTGGCGTAGTCGTGGGTGCGACGGTCCGTCACACGCGGCCGTCGTGTCCTCCCAGGTTTACGGTGGTGTGACGGCCCGTCACCCTGTGACGGTCCGTCACGCCCTCCGTCTGACGGTCGAGACTCGTTTCTTGTACCAAATTCTCAAAAGTTGAAGTGTTTTGCAGCGGGTACTCACGACGGTTCGTCGTGGATGTGACGATCCGTTACGCCATTTCGTTCTGAAGTTCGTAGTCGATTTTCAGTACCCAAATTAAAAATTCTAAGTGTCATGGGACGGAACACCCACGACGGTCCGTCGAGCCTGCGACGGTCCGTCGTTGGGTCCGTGGTTTCAGCCAGTTTTTCCAGAATTTGTTCTGCTGCTCTAAAACGACTAAACAGGTCGTTACAGCATTACTTTCTATTGATATATATATTGAAATGATAAGGGTTAAATTGGTTGGTTCGCTCACATAGGAGGGTAAATGTGGGTGCCAGTCGCGATCGGTTTTGGGTCGTGACAAAACTTGGTATCAGAGCATTAGGTTCGTTGGTCTCATCACACAAGAACAGGTCTAGTAGAGTCTTAAGGAACGGTAGGGGGACGCCTTTACTTTTCCTTGAGAGGCTATAAGACTTTAGGAAAATTTCACTCTTTCATTCTTCCTTTCGTGCTACTACTTGAGTCCAATTGGTATCTAGGCGATCTGGTGGTATCTGACCATCTTCACTCTCTCTTTCGCAGATAGTTAGAACTAGAGCAACGACTACGCCAACACCAACACCAACACCAAAGACCGGGCAGAAGGTGCATCCGAGCGACCACCGGGCCGTGGCTCGAGGAGAACAACGGCAAGAGGCCGTGGTAGAGGTCGTGGGAGGGCGTCCTCTAGAGGAAGAGGGCGAGCACCTAGCCCATCGATACTAGGCGGTGACTCCTCCACCGATCAAGAGGTGATAAGAGAGGGTGAGGAAGGAGAATGAACAAGAGCGAATGAGGAATTTCCACCCCAACCTACCCCAGAGATGATCAATCGGGTTCTCGCTTATCTTAGCGGGTTATCGATCACGGTCGAGCACCTCCGGTGGTTTCTGCACCAACACCTCCGGTTTGAGGTCCGACATGCGGCTACTATGGCCCCCGCATGGATGCCCCATTGGAGATAGGCACATTTCCACGTCTGATTACTGGACCGGTAATGACAAACGATCAACACAAACTCTTCAGTAAGTTCTTGAAATTGAAACCTCCAGTCTCAAAGTGCGAGAATCAAGATGCTTATGATTTTCTGGTTGATTGTCATGAGCTACTACACAAGATGGGGATAGTAGAACGGTTTGGCGTTGAGTTCGTAAGCTATCGATTTCAAGGAACGCCAAAATGTGGTGGCGATCACATGTCGAGTGTCAACCGACAGAGGCCACACCCATGACTTGGGCATCCTTCTCTACTCTGTTTATGGAGAAGTATATCCCAAGGACTTTGAGAGATAGAAAAAGGGATGAGTTCTTGAGTCTTGAGCAAGGTAGGATGACGGTTACGATATGAGGCTAAGTTTCGTGCTTTATCAAGGTATGCCACTCAGCTCTGTTTCAGCCCACAAGAGCGGATTCGCCGGTTTGTGAAGGGGTTGAGATCAGAGTTGCGGATTTCAGCCTTACAGGTAGCGGCTACGGCAACATCCTTCCAAGAGGTGGTAGACTTTGTGATAGAGGTGGAAGGAGTGAAGCCAGACGAATTTACCACAACTTCGACATCAAAAAGGTTTCGAAAGGGAGGTGAGTTTAATAGTTCGTATACTAGAGGACAGAGCTCCGGAGGTTACCCAAGTCGACCAATTCAGTCTTCACTACAGACTGTAGTTGGGGGTCCACCTCAGAACGGTCAACACTACTCCGAGAGACCTATGCATGAACCCCGAGAGTGTTATGGATGTGGGGAGGTTGGACACATTAAGAGATATTGTCCAAACCAGAGTTACAGAACCCCAATGGCTAGAGGTAGAGGTGGTCATGGTAGAGGCCGTTTTTCTGGAGGACGTGGTGGTCGAGGTAATGGTGGTCACCAAAACGGCCGAGGAGATGGGCAAACTGGAGCCACTACTACGCAACATGGTAGGGGCAATGGACAGACGGGTGATAGGGCCCATTGTTACGCTTTCCCTGGGAGATCTGAAGCGGAGGCGTCTGATGCTGTCATCATAGGTAACCTTTTGATTTGTGATTGCATGGCTTCCGTATTGTTTGATCCTGGATCCACATTTTCTTATGTATCTTCCTCATTTGCTAACGGTCTAAATTTACATTGTGAATTACTTTGTCACGACCCAAATCGGGGCCGCGACTGGCACCCACATCTACCCTTCTATGTGAGTGAACCAACCAATTTAACCCTTAACATTTCAATATATAACAACAGAAAATAATGCGGAAGACTTAACTCATTAATAAAACAATTCAAAACTATTATTAATATCCCCAAAATCTGGAAGTCATCATCACAAGAACATCTATCTCAAATTGCTAAACTAAAAGCGTCTAGAAGCTAAAACAACTACTAGCTAGTCCATGCCGGAAGTTCAAGGCATCAAGACTTGAAGAAGAAGACCAGTCCAAGCTAGGCGCATTAGCTCACCCTGAATTTCGAAGGTAGTGAAGGCGGCTAGATCTCTTGTTGAGTTGAAGTTGACGGAACGTTTCTTTGCATTGCACAAATAACAAAGGAGAAAACATAAAAGTAGGGGTCGATTACAACCACAAGTACTGAGTAGATATCATCGGCCAACTCAAAATAGGGAACAGTATATATCAATAATGATGTAAATCAACTACAATACTCAACATGTAGCAATAACAACATAAATTCATCAATAACTACAACCGAGTTCACACATGAGGACTCAAGCCTCAATACCATACTCATTTGGGAATTAAGTTCATTAGATTGAGTATATTCATTATCTTTCAAGATTCATTATCTTTCTTCCTCTTGTGTCGGTACGTGACACTCCGCTCCTCTATTTCTATCCTGGTGCCGGAACGTGGCACTCCGATCCTCATATACTATCCTGGTACCGGAACATGGCACCCGATCCATATTCTATCCTGGTGTCGGAACGTGACACTCCGATCCTCATATTCATTCTATCCTGGTACCGGAACGTGGCACCCGATCCTCATATTCATTCTATCCTGGTACCGGAATGTGGCACCCGATCCCCTAATTCATCAAGCCTTCTTTCATACTAAGGCATCATCATTAACAAGTGAATTAGGGTTTTTATCAAGATTTGGGATTCAATAGCTTCATCATGCTTATTTATTCACAATTTCATAATCATATTCATGCAAGCATACAGTTTAAGCATATAGAAGGGTTCACAACACTATCAATACATATCATTCACTATTAAGAGTTTACTACGAATATCGTAAGAGAAACCATAACCTACCTCCACCGAAGAATTGGAATCAAGCAAGAAATTCCCAAGACTTGTTTTCTTCTTCTCGTTTATTCTCTCTCTCAATTCGTCCCTCTCTTCCTCTTTTCTTGTGTTTTGTTTTATTCAAACCCTCTTTCTTTTACCCTAATTATTCTATAATTAAGAATGAAGGATGGTAATAATGACCCACTAATTAACTTAAGGTTACCTATTTTAACCCCAAGTAATTAGATTTATTAATAATAACCCTCAAACTTTATAATTAAGGAAAGAATAGTCCAAAACGTGCCTTAAAGCGTGGGAAGAAATCCGATTCGATTGGGACTACGCGACTGTGACGGGCCGTCGTGAGTGACGGTCCGTCACACACTGAGTCGTCGTGACGGCCGAGGGTCATTTTTCATCACGAACGCTGACGGTCCGTCACACCTGTGACGGTCCGTCCCGCCACTCCGTTACGTTGTTCGGAGTCGATTTTCGCATTACCCAATTTCAGAATTCTAAGTGTCGTGGAACGGAACCTCCTCGGCAGACGTCGTGCTGTGACGGTCCGTCGCGATGTCCGTGGTTTTGGCGATTTTCGAAATAATTACGCTGCTCAAAGCGACTAAGCAGTCGTTACAATAGATACCAATTTACCCATCGTTCGTCCCCGAACGATCAAAAGAAGAAAGACAGTGGCGAAAAGGAGTACCTGAATCTTTAAACAGATGTGGGTATTTTTCTTGCATATCTGCCTCCTTCTCCCAAGTAGCCTCTTCAACGGGTCGATTCTTCCATTGAACCTTGATGGATGCAATCTCCCTTGACCTCAACTTGCGAACTTCTCTATCTAGAATAGCAACAGGCTCCTCCTCATATGACAAGTTCTCATCAAGTAAAACTGAATCCCAACGGATGATGTAGTTTCCATCTCCATGGTATCTTTTCAACATGGACACATGAAATCTGGGATGTACTCAGGACAGCCCTGGAGGTAAAGCTAATTCATAAGCCACCCTACTCGCTTTAGTACCTCAAATGGTCCAATATACCTTGGACTTAGCTTACCTCTTTTGCCAAACCGCATCACCCCTTTCATAGGTGAAACCTTCAACAAGACTTGTTCACCCTCCATGAACTCCAAGTCTCTAACCTTTCGATCTGCATACTCCTTTTGTCTACTTTGCGCCGCTAGAAGCTTTTCTTGAATGCCCTTCACCTTATCTAACGAATCCCTTAAGAGATCAGTACCCCAAGGTCTAACCTCGAATGCATCAAACCAACCAATGGGAGACCTACATCTCCTCCCATACAATGCTTCAAATGGAGCCATGTCGATACTAGAGTGATAGCTATTATTGTATGAAAACTCTGCCAAAGGTAAGAAGCTATCCCAATGGCCACCAAACTCTATCACACATGCGCGAAGCATATCCTCCAAGACTTGAATCGTTCGCTCAGATGACCATCGATGCGAGGGTGACATGCAGTACTATGGTCCAACCTAGTACCCAATTCAGCATGTAATGTCCTCCAAAACTTAGAAGTAAACTGCGTACCTCTATCCGATATGATGGAGAGTGGAACTCCATGCAATCGAACAATCTCTGAGATATAGATCTTGGCTAACTTCTCTGCGTTGTAAGTTACCTTGACCGGAATAAAATGAGCAGACTTAGTTAACCTATCAACAATCACCCAAATGGAGTCATACTTACCCAATGTCTTTGGAAGACCAACCACGAAGTCCATTGCGATTCTCTCCCACTTCCATTCAGGAATGGGCATTCTCTGAAGTGTTCCTCCGGGCCTTTGGTGTTCATATTTCACTTGTTGACAGTTTGGACACTTGGCAATAAAGTCAACAATATCACGCTTCATTCTACTCCACCAAAAGTGTTGCTTTAGGTCACGATACATCTTCGTTGCACCGGATGTATAGAATACCTTGAGCTATGAGCTTACGCCGAGAATAGTGTTGATCAAATCATCAACTCGGGGTACACATACCCTTCCCTTAATCCTCAAAACACCTTCCTCATCAATTGTTGCTTCTTTAGCCTCTCCTTGCAACACTTTGTCTCGGATTCGCCTTAGTTTCTCATCATCAAACTGTTTTCCCTTAATCTTCTCAAGAAAAGAAGATCTCGACTCCACACTAGCTAACAATCCTCCCTTCTCATTTACTTCTAACCTCATCAAATCGTTAGCCAAAATCTGCACTTCTCTAGCCAATGGGCACCTAGAAGCTTGCAAATGAGCTAGACTTCCCATGCTTCCCGCCTTTCTACTCAAAGCATCCGCTACAACATTCGCCTTCCCCGGATGATACAAGATAGTGATATCGTAGTCCTTTAGTAGTTCCATCCATCTCCTTTGTCTCAAGTTCAAATCTTTCTGAGTAAAGACGTACTGAAGGCTACGATGATCCGTGTAGACTTCACACTTAACCCCATACAAATAGTGTCTCCATTGTTTTAGTGCAAATACTACGCGGCCAACTCCAAATCATGGGTCGGATAGTTACGTTCATGCACCTTTAATTGCCTCGAAGCATAAGCAATCACATTTTCTCTTGCATTAACACTGCACCCAACCCAGAATAGGATGCATCACAGTAAACAATGAAGTCTTTACCCTCTATTGGCAAGGTAAGAATTGGTGCGGTAGTCAACAAAGTCTTAAGCTTCTGAAAGCTTTCCTCACATTCATCTGACCATACAAATGGAACATTATGCTTAGTCAAGTTCGTCAATTGGGAAGCAATAGAAGAGAATCCCTTGACAAATCTGCGGTAGTAGCTAGCTAACCCAACAAAGCTCCTTATTTCTGATACATTAGTGGGTCTTACCCAATTCTTCACTGTCTCAATCTTAGATGGATCTACCATCACTCCTTCCTTAGAAACCACGTGCCCCAAGAAGGACACTGCATCTAGCCAAAATTCACACTTAGAGAACTTGGCATAAAGCTTTTTCTCCCTCAACGTTTCCAATATCATTCTCAAATGCTCTTCATGTTCCTTCTTGCTCTTTGAGTATACCAATATATCATCAATAAATACGATCACGAAGAGGTCCAAATATGGATTAAAAATCCCGTTCATCAAGCTCATGAACGCAGCGGGGGCATTCGTAAGACCAAAAGACATCACTACGAATTCATAATGCCCATATCTAGTTCGAAAAGCAGTCTTTGGCACGTCCGTCGCCCGTATTTTCAATTGATGATAACCGGATCTCAAGTCAATCTTAGAGAAGACACAAGCACCTTGTAGTTGATCGAACAAGTCATCAATGCGAGGAAGAGGATACTTGTTCTTGATAGTTACCTTATTCAGTTGTCTGTAGTCTATGCACATCCGAAAACTCCCATCCTTCTTCTTCACAAACAAAACCGGAGCACCCCAAGGAGATGCACTTGGTCTAATGAAGCCCTTGCTCAACAACTCTTGAAGTTGAGCCTTTAACTCTCTTAATTAGTGGAGCCATTCTATCTGAGGGTATAGAAATGGGGCGTGTGCCGGTTCAAGATCAATGCAGGTCAATATCCCTATCTGGTGGCATACCAGGAAGATCTGCAGGGAACACATCCAAAAACTCACGGACTACCGAAACCGATTCGATTGAGGGTACTTGGATGGTGTCATCCCTAAGATGTGCTAAGAAAGCTAAACAACCCTTACTAACTATCTTCTGAGCACCAAGAAAGGAGATAATACGCACCGGATTGGAAGTGTAGTCGCCCTCCCACACTAACGGATCTGCCCCAGGCTTGGCTAACGTCACCGTTTTAGCATTACAATCCAAAATTGCAAAATTCGGAGAGAGCCAAGTCATACCCAGAATTACATCAAAATCACCCATTTCTAAGATAACCAAATCTACGTAAGTGTTGCTCCCCACAAAATTCACCAAACAAGACCTATACACTTTTTCAACTACCACAGACTCACCCACCGGAGTAGAAACACGAATAAGCATATCAAGTAATTCACAATGTAGATTTAGACCATTAGCAAATGATGAAGATACATAAGAAAATGTGGATCCAGGATCAAACAATACGGAAGCCATGCAATCACAAATCAAAAGGTTACCTGTGATGACAGCATCAGACACCTCCGCTTCAGATCTCCCAGGGAAAGCGTAACAATGTGCCCCATTATTTGTCTGTCCGTTGCCCCTACCATGTTGCGTAGTAGTGGCTCCAGTTTGCCCATCTCCTCGGCCGTTTTGGTGACCACCATTACCTCGACCACCACGTCCTCCAGAAAAACGGCCTCTACCATGACCACCTCTACCTCTAGCTATTGGGGTTGTGTAACTCTGGTTTGGACAATACCTCTTAATGTGTCCAACCTCCCCACATCCATAACACTCTCGGGGTTCATGCGTGGAGTCTCTCGGAGTAGTGTTGACCGTTACGAGGTGGACCCCAACTACGATCTGTAGTGAAGACTGGATTGGTCGACTTGAGTAACCTCCGAGCTCTCTCCTCTAGTATCCGAACTATTAAACTCACCTCCCCTTCGAAACCTTTTTGATGTCGATGTAGTGGTGAAGTCATCTGGCTTCACTCCTTCCACCTCTATCACAAAGTCTACCACCTCTTGGAAGGATGTTGCCGTAGCCGCTACCTGTAAGGCTGAAATCCGCAACTCTGACCTCAACCCCTTTACAAAGCGGTGGATCCGTTCTTGTGGGTGAAAGCGAGTTGAGTGGCATACCTTGATAAAGCACGAAACTTAGCCTCATATTCGTTAACCGTCATCCTACCTTGCTCGAGACTCAAGAACTCATCCCTTTTTCTATCTCTCAAAGTCCTTGGGATATACTTCTCCATAAACAGAGTAGAGAAGGATGCCCAAGTCATGGGTGTGGCCTCTGTCGGCTGACACTCGACATGTGATCGCCACCACATTTTGGCGTTCCCTTGAAACTGATAGCTTACAAACTCAACGCCAAACCGTTCTACTATCCCCATCTTGTGTAGTAGCTCATGACAATCAACCAGGAAATCATAAGCATCTTCAGATTACGCACCTTGAAGACGGAGGTTTCAATTTCAAGAACTTCTTGAAAAGTTCGTCTGATCGTTTGTCATTATCGGTCCGATGGTCGACGTGGAAATGTGCCTATCTCCAGGAGGCATCCATGCGAGAGCCATAGTAGCCGCATGTCGCACCTCTGAAACCGGAGGTGTTGGTGCGAGAAACCACCGGAGGTGCCTGGCCGTGATCGGATAATCCGCTAAGATAAGCAAGTACTTGGTTGATCATCTGCAGGGTAGGTTGGGGTGGCAATTCCTCATTCTGCTCTTGTTCATTCATCCCATCCTCCCCCTCTCTTACTACCTCTTCAGTCGGTGGAGGAGTCACTGCCCTAGCATCAGATGGGCTAGGTGCTCGTACTCTTCCTCTTGAGGACGTCCTCCCACGACCTCTACCACGGCCTCTTGCCGTTGTTCTCCCTCGAGCCACAGCCCCAGTGGCTGGCTCAGATGTTTCTTGCTGTGCCGTTGTTGCTGCTGGTGCGGTCGTTGCTCTAGTTCTAACCATCTGCGAAATAGAGTGAAGATGGTCAGATACCAATTCGTATCGTCTAGATACCAATTGGACTCAAGTAGTAGCACGAAAGAAAGAATGAAAGAGTGGAATTTTCCTAAAGTCTTGTAGCTTCTCAAAGAAAAGTAAAGGCGTCCCCCTACCGTTCCTTAAGACTCTACTAGACCTGTTCTTGTGTGATGAGACCAACGAACCTAATGCTCTGATACCAAGTTTGTCACGACCCAAATCGGAGCGCGGTAGCACCCACATCTACCCTCCTATGTGGCGAACCAACCAATTTAACCCTTAACATTTCAATATATAACAACGAGAAAATAATGCGGAAGACTTAACTCATTAATAAAACAATTCAAAACTATTATTAATATCCCCAAAATCTGGAAGTCATCATCACAAGAACATCTATCTCAAATTGCTAAACTAAAGCGTCTAAGAAGCTAAAACAACTACTAGCTAGTCCATGCCGGAAGTTCAAGGCATCAAGACTTGAAGAAGAAGACCCAGTCCAAGCTAGACGCATTAGCTCACCCTGAATTTCGAAGGTAGTGAAGGCGGCTAGATCTCATTGTTGAGTTGAAGTTGTGAACGTTTGCTGCATTGCACAAATAACAAAGGAGAAAACATAAAAGTAGAGGGGTCAAGACAACCACAAGTCTTGAGTAGATATCATCGGCCAACTCAAAATAGGGAACAAGTATATATCAATAATGATGTAAATCAACTACAATACTCAACATGTAGCAATAACAACATAAATTCATCAATAACTACAACCGAAGTTCACACATGAGGACTCAAGCCTCAATACCATACTCATTTGGGAATTAAGTTCATTAGATTGATTATATTCATTATCTTTCAAGATTCATTATCTTTCTTCCTCTTGTGTCGGTACGTGACACTCCGCTCCTCTATTTCTATCCTGGTGCCGGAGCGTGGCACTCCGCTCCTCATATACTATCCTGGTACCGAACGTGGCACCCGATCCATATTCTATCCTGGTGTCGGGCGTGACACTCCGATCCTCATATTCATTCTATCCTGGTAAGGAACGTGGCACCCAATCCTCATATTCATTCTATCCTGGTACCGGAAGGTGGCACGCGATCCCCTACTTCATCAAGCCTTCTTTCATACTAAGGCATAATCATTAACAAGTGAATTAGGGTTTTTATCAAGATTTGGGATTCAATAGCTTCATGATGCTTATTTATTCACAATTTCATAATCATATTCATGCAAGCATACAGCTTTAAGCATATAGAAGGGTTCACAACACTATCAATACATATCATTCACTATTAAGAGTTTACTACGAATATCGTAAGAGAAACCATAACCTACCTCCACCGAAGAATTGGAATCAAGCAAGAAATTCCCAAGACTTGTTTTCTTCTTCTCGTTTATTCTCTCTCTCAATTCGTCCCTCTCTTCCTCTTTTCTTGTGTTTTGTTTTATTCAAACCCTCTTTCTTTTACCCTAATTATTCTATAATTAAGAATGAAGGATGGTAATAATGACCCACTAATTAACTTAAGGTTACCTATTTTAACCCCAAGTAATTAGATTTATTAATAATAACCCTCAAACTTTATAATTAAGGAAAGAATAGTCCAAAACGTCCCTTAAAGCGTGGGAAGAAATCCGATTCGATCGGGACTACGCGACTGTGGCGGGCGTCGTGAGTGCGACGGTCCGTCACACAGTCGTCGTGACGGTCGAGGGTCATTTTTCATCACGGGCATGTAATGACGGTCCGTCACACCTGCGGACGGTCCGTCCCCGCCACTCCGTTACGATGTTCAGAGAGTCGATTTTCAGTACCCAATTTCAGAATTCTAAGTGTCGTGGAACGGAACCTCCTCGACGGGCCGTCGTGCCTGTGACGGTCCATCGCAGTGTCCGTGGTTTTGGCCAGTTTTTCCAGAAATAATTCTGCTGCTCAAAACGACTAAACAGGTCGTTACATACTTGATATGCCTATTCGTGTTTCTACTCCGGTGGGTGAGTCTGTGGTAGTTGAAAAAGTGTATAGGTCTTGTTTGGTGAACTTTGTGGGGAGCAACACTTATGTAGATTTGGTTATCTTAGAAATGAGTGATTTTGATGTAATTCTGGGTATGACTTGGCTTTCGCCGCAATTTGCGATCTTGGATTGTAATGCTAAGACGGTGACATTAGCCAAGCCTGGGACAGATCCGTTAGTGTGGGAGGGCGACTACACTTCCAATCCGGTTCGTATTGTGTCCTTTCTTTGTGCTCGGAAGATGGTTAGTAAGGGTTGTTTGGCTTTCTTAGCACATCTTAGGGATGACACTACTCAAGTACCCTCAATTGAATCGGTTTGGTAGTTCGAGAATTTTTGGATGTGTTCCTACAGATCTTCCTGGTATGCCACCGGATAGGGATATTGACTGCATTGATCTTGAAGCGGGTACTCGCCCATTTCTATACCCCCTTATAGAATGGCTCCATGGAGTTAAGAGAGTTAAAGGCACAACTTCAAGAGTTGTTAAACAAAGGCTTCATTAGACCAAGTGCATCTCCTTGGGGTGCTCCGGTTTTGTTTGTAAAGAAGAAGGATGGGAGTTTTCGGATGTGCATAGACTACCGGCAGTTGAACAAGGTAACTATCAAGAACAAGTATCCTCTTCCTCGAATCGATGACTTGTTCGATCAGTTACAAGGTGCTTGTGTCTTCTCTAAGATTGACTTGAGATCCGGTTATCATCAATTGAAAATACGGGCAACGGATGTACCAAAGACTGCTTTTCGAACTAGGTATGGACATTATGAATTTGTGGTGATGTCCTTTGGTCTTACGAATGCCCCTGCTGCGTTCATGAGTTTGATGAATGGGATTTTTAAGCCATATTTGGATCTCTTCGTGATTGTATTTATTGATGATATATTGGTATACTCGAAGAGCAAGAAGGAACATGAAGAGCATTTGAGAATGGTATTAGAGACGTTGAGGGAGAAAAAGCTCTATGCCAAATTCTCTAAGTGTGAATTTTGGCTAGATGCAGTGTCCTTCTTGGGGCACGTAGTTTCTAAGGATGGAGTGATGGTAGATCCATCTAAGATTGAGACAGTGAAGAATTGGGTGAGACCCACTAATGTGTCAGAAATAAGGAGTTTAGGTGGGCTTAGCTAGTTACTACCGCCGATTCGTCAAGGGATTCTCTTCTATTGCTTCTCAATTGACGAACTTGACTAAGCAGAATGTTCCATTTGTATGGTCGGATGAGTGTGAGGAAAGCTTTCAAAAGCTCAAGACTTTATTGACTACCGCACCCATTCTCACCTTGCCCGTGGAAGGTAAGAACTTCATTGTTTATTGTGATGCATCCTATTCGCGTTTGTGTGCAGTACTAATGCAAGAGAAGAGTGTGATTGCTTATGCTTCAAGACAATTAAAGGTGCATGAACGTAACTACCCAACTCATGACTTGGAATTGGCCGCGGTAGTGTTTGCATTAAAGCAATGGAGACACTATTTATATGGGGTTAAGTGTGAGGTCTACACGGATCATCGTAGCCTTCAGTATGTCTTCACTCGAGAAAGATTTGAACTTAAGGCAGAGGAGATGGATGGAGTTACTAAAGGACTACGATATCACTATCTTGTATCATCCGGGAAAAGCGAATGTTGTAGCGGATGCTTTAAGTAGAAAGGCGGGAAGCATGGGAAGTCTAGCTCATTTGCAAGCTTTTAGACGCCCATTGGCTAGAGAGGTTCAGACTCTGGCTAACGACTTGATGAGGTTAGAAATAAATGAGAAGGGAGGATTGTTGGCTAGTGTGGAGTCGAAATCTTCTTTTCTCGACAAGATTAAGGGAAAGCAGTTTGATGATGAGAAACTAAGACGAATTCAAGATAAAGTATCGCGAGGAGAGGCTAAGGAAGCACAAATCGATGAGGAAGGTGTTTTGAGAATCAAAGGAAGGGTATGTGTACCCCGCGTCGATGATTTGATCAACACTATTCTGACAGAGGCTCATAGTTCACGGTATTCTATACATCCGGGTGCGACCAAGATGTACCGTGACCTCAAGGAACACTTTTGGTGGAGTAGAATGAAGCGTGATATTGTTGACTTTATTGCCAAATGTCCAAGCTATCAACAAGTAAAGTATGAACACCAAAGGCCCGGAGGAACACTTCAGAGAATGCCCATTCCGGAATGGAAGTGGGAAAGAATCGCAATGGACTTTGTGGTAGGTCTTCCAAAGACAATGGGTAAGTATGACTCCATTTGGGTGATTGTTGATAGGTTAACTAAATTTGCTCATTTCATTCCGGTAAAGGTGACTTACAATGCAGAGAAGTTAGCCAAAATCTATGTCTCAGAAATTGTTCAGTTGCATGGGGTTCCACTATCCATCATATCAGATAAGTGCGCCGGTTTACTTCTAAATTTTGGAAAACATTGCATGCGAGGTGGGTACTAGGTTGGACCTTAGTACTGCGTTCCATCCTCAGACCGATGGTCAGTCTGAGAGGACGATTCAAGTGTTGGAGGATATGCTTCGTGCATGTGTGATAGAGTTTGGTGGCCATTGGGATAGCTTCTTACCCTTAGCGGAGTTTTCATACAATAATAGCTATCACTCAAGCATTGATATGGCCCCATTTGAAGCATTGTATGGGAGGAGATGTAGGTCTCCCATTGGTTGGTTTGATGCATTTGAGGTTAGGCCTTGGGGTACTGATCTGTTGAGGGATTCGATGGAGAAAGTGAAGTCTATTCAAGAAAAGCTTCTAGCGGCGCAAAGTAGACAAAAAGAATATGCAGATCGAAGGGTTAGAGACTTAGAGTTCATGGAGGGTGAACAAGTCTTGTTGAAAGTTTCGCCAATGAAAGGGGTGATGCGGTTTGGTAAAAGAGGTAAGCTAAGTCCAAGGTATATTGGACCATTTGAAATACTTAAGCGAGTAGGGGAGGTGGCTTATGAGTTAGCCTTGCCTCCAGGGCTGTCCGGAGTACATCCGGTATTCCATGTGTCTATGTTGAAAAGATATCATGGGGATGGAAATTACATTATCCGTTGGGATTCAGTTTTTCTTGATGAAAACTTGTCTTATGAGGAGGAGCCTGTTTCTATCTTAGATAGAGAAGTTCGCAAGTTGAGGTCAAGAGAGATTGCATCCATCAAGGTGCAATGGAAGAATCGACCGGTTGAAGAAGCAACTTGGGAGAAGGAGGTCGACATGCAAAAAAAAATACCCACATCTGTTTACAGATTCAGGTACTCCTTTTTGCCATTGTTTTCTTCTTTTGATCGTTCGGGGACGAACGATGGGTAAATTGGTATCTATTGTAACGACCTGTTTAGTCGTTTTGGCGTGAATTATTTCTGGAAAAACTGGCTGAAACCCCGGACCCAACGACGGACCGTCACAGGCCCGACGGACCGTCGTGGGTGTTTCGTTCCATGACACTTAGCGTTCTGAAATAGGGTACTGAAAATCGACTCTCTGAACTTCGTAACGAAATAGCAGAACGGACCGTCAAATCCACGACGAACCGTCGTGAGTACCCGTTGCAAAACACTTCAACTTTTGAGAATTTGGTGCAAGAAACGAGCTCGACGACGCCCGGGGCGGAGGCGGGACGGACCGTCACAAGGGTGACGGGCCGTCACAGCCCACCTGGAATCGGGGGAGGTCACGACGACCTGTGTGATGGACCGTCGCACTCACGACGGCCCGTCACAGGTCGCGCAGTCCCAGTCAAAATCGGATTTCTTTCCACGTTTTAAGGGACGTTTTGGACTATTCTTTCCTTAATTATAAAGTTTGAGGGTTATTATTAATAAATCTAATTACTTTGGGGTTAAAATAGGTAACCTTAAGTTAATTAGTGGGTCATTATTACCATCTTTCATTCTTAATTATAGAATAATTAGGGTAAAGGAAAGAGGGTTTTGGAATAAAACAAAAGAGAAAGAACAAGAGAGATAAAAGAGAAACGAATTGAGGGAGATTGAACGAGAAGAACAAAGCTTGGGAGAATTCTTGTTGATTCCAATTCTTCGGTGAAGGTAGGTTATGGTTTCTTTTACGATATTCGTAGTAAACTCTTAATAGTGAATGACATGTGTTGATAGTATTGTAAACCCTCTATGTGCTTAAATTGTATGCTTGCATGAGTATGATTATGAAATTGTGAACGAATAAGCATGATGAAGCTATTGAATCCCAAATCTTGATAAAAACCCTAATTCACTTGTTAATGATGATGCCTTAGTATGAAAGAAGGCTTGATGAATTAGGGGATCAGGTGCCACGTTCCGGTACCAGGATAGAAGGAATATGAGGATCGGAGTGTCACGTTCCGTCACCAGGATAGTATATGAGGATCGGGTGCCACGTTCCTACCAGGATAGAATGAATATGAGGATCGGGTGCCACGTTCCTACCAGGATAGAATGAATATGAGGATCGGAGTGTCACGTTCGACACCAGGATAGTATATGAGGATCGGGTGCCACGTTCCGGTACCAGGATAGAATGAATATGAGGATCGGGTGCCACGTTCCGGTACCAGGATAGAATGAATATGAGGATCGGAGTGTCACGTTCCGACACCAGGATAGTATATGAGGATCGGAGTGCCACGTTCCGGCACCAGGATAGAAATAGAGGAGCGGAGTGTCACGTACCGACACAAGAGGAAGAAAGATAATGAATCTTGAAAGATAATGAATATACTCAATCTAATGAACTTAATTCCCAAATGAGTATGGTATTGAGGCTTGAGTCCTCATGTGTGAACTCGGTTGTAGTTATTGATGAATTTATGTTGTTATTGCTACATGTTGAGTATTGTAGTTGATTTACCTTATTATTGATATATACTGTTCCCTATTTTGAGTTGGCCGATGATATCTACTCAGTACTTGTGGTTGTACTGACCCCCTACTTGTTATGTTTTCTTCTTTGTTATTTGTGCAATGCAGCAAACGTTCCGTCAACTTCAACTCAACAGTAGATCTAGCCAGTCTTCACTACCTTCGGAAAATTCAGGGTGAGCTAATGCGTCTAGCTTGGACTGGGTCTTCTTCTTCAAGTCTTTGTAACGACCTGTTTAGTCGTTTTAGAGTTGCAGAACAAATTCGGGAAAAACTGGCTGAAACCACGGAGCCAACGACGGACCGTCGCAGGCTCGACGGACCGTCGTGGGTGTTCCGTCCCATGACACTTAGAATTCTTAATTTGGGTACTGAAAATCGACTCTCTGAACTTCGTAACGAAATGACAGAATGGACCGTCACATCCACGACGGACGGTCGTGAGTTTCCGTTGCAAAACACTTCAACTTTTGAGAAATTGGGACGAGAAACGAGTTCCTGACCGCCAGGACGGAGGGCAGGACGGACCGTCACAGGGGTGACGGGCCGTCACACCCACTGGAACCTGGGATGTTGCGGCGGCCCTTTGTGGACGGACCGTCGCGATCCACGGCGACAAATCCACAGTCACGCGATCCCAGCCAAAATAGGATTTCTCCACACGTTTTAAGGGTCGGATTTTACTATTCTTTCCTTAATTATAAAGATAGAGGGTTTATATTAATCAGACTAATTACTTAGGGGTTAAAAGAGGTAACCTTAAGTTAATTAGGGGGTTTTATTGTCCTCTTTTATTCTTAATTATACAATAATTAGGGTAAAGGAAAGAGGGTTTGAATAAAACAAAGAGAAAGAACAAGAGAGAAAAGGGAGAAACGAATTGAGAGAGAGTATTGATCGATCGAAGAGGGAAGAGGAATAACAAAGCTTGGGAGATTTCTTGTTGATTCCAATTCTTCGGTGGAGGTAGGTTATGGTTTCTCTTACGATATTCGTAGTAAACTCTTAATAATGAATGATATGTGTTGATAGCATTGTAAACCCTACTATGTGCTTAATTGTATGCTTGCATGAATATGATGTATATATATATTTGTGATTATATGAGCATGATGAAGTTTTGAATCCCAAATCTTGAAAGAAACCCTAATTCACTTGTTAATGATGATGCCTTAGTATAAAAGAAGGCTTGATATATTATATAATGAGATTGATGATGCCTTAGTATAAAAGAAGGCTTGATATATTATATAATGAGATTAATGATGCCTTAGTATGAAAGAAGGCTTGATGAATTAGGGGATCGGGTGCCACGTTCCGGTACCAGGATAGAATGAATATGAGGATCGGGTGCCACGTTCCGGTACCAGGATAGAATGAATATGAGGATCGGGTGCCACGTTCCGGTACCAGGATAGTATATGAGGATCGGAGTGTCACGTACCGACACAAGAGGAAGAAAGATAATGAATCTTGAAAGATAATGAATATACTCAATCTAATGAACTTAATTCCCAAACGAGTATGGTATTGAGGCTTGAGTCCTCATGTGTGAACTCGGTTGTAATTATTGATGAACTCATGTTGTTATTGCTACATGTTGAGTATTGTAGTTGATTTACATTATTATTGATATATACTGTTCCCTGTTTTGAGTTGGCCGATGATATCTACTCAGTACTTGTGGTTGTACTGACCCCCTACTTTTATGTTTTCTCCTTTGTTATTTGTGCAATGCAGCAAACGTTCCGTCAACTTCAACTCAACAGTAGATCTAGCCAGTCTTCACTTCATCGGAAATTCAGGGTGAGCTAATGCGTCTAGCTTGGACTGGGTCTTCTTCTTCAAGTCTTGATGCCTTGAACTTCCGGCATGGACTAGCTAGTATTTGTTTTAGCTTCTTAGACATTCCTAGTTTAGCAATTTGAGATAGATGTTCTTGTGATGATGACTTCCAGATTTTGGGGATAATAATAGTTATTGATTTTATTAATGAGTTTAAGTCTTCCGCATTACTTTCTGTTGTTATATATTGAAATGTTAAGGTTTAGATTGGTTGGTTCGCTCACATAGGAGGGTAAATGTGGGTGCCAGTCGCGGTCCGGATTTGGGTCGTGACAAACTTGGTATCAGAGCATTAGGTTCGTTGGTCTCATCACACAAGAACAGGTCTAGTAGAGTCTTAAGGAACGGTAGGGGGACGCCTTTACTTGTCCTTGAGAGGCTATAAGACTTTAGGAAAATTTCACTCTTTCATTCTTTCTTTCGTGCTACTACTTGAGTCCAATTGGTATCTAGGCGATACGAATTGGTATCTGACCATCGTCACTCTATTTCGCGGATGGTTAGAACTAGAGCAACGATTGCGCCAACACCAACATCGGCAAGACAAGAAGCGTCTGAGCCAGCCACTGGGGCTGTAGCTCGAGGAAGAGTAGCGGCAAGAGGCCGTGGTAGAGGTCGTGGGAGGACGTCCTCTAGAGGAAGAGGACGAGCACCTAGCCCTTCTGATACTAGGGCGGTGACTCCTCCACCGACTGAGCAAGTAGTAAGAGAGGGTGAGGAAGGGGAGAATGAACAAGTGCAGAATGAGGAATTACCACCCCAACCTACCCCAGATATGATTAACCAGGTTCTTGCTTATCTTAGCGGGTTATTTGATCCTGGATCCACGTTTTCTTATGTATCTTCCTCATTTGCTAATGGTCTTAATTTACATTGTGAATTACTTGATATGCCTATTCGTGTTTCTACTCCGGTGGGTGAGTCTGTGATAGTTAAAAAGGTGTATAGGTCTTGTTTGGTGAATTTTGTGGGGAGCAACACTTATGTAGATTTGGTTATCTTAGAAATGGGTGACTTTGATGTAATTCTGGGTATGACTTGGCTTTCTCCGAATTTTGCGATCTTGGATTGTAATGCTAAAACGGTGACGTTAGCCAAGCCTGGGACAGATCCGTTAGTGTGGGAGGGTGACTACACTTCCAATCCGGTGCGTATCATCTCCTTTCTTTGTGCTCGGAAGATGGTTAGTAAGGGTTGTTTGGCTTTCTTAGCACATCTTAGGGATGACACTACTCAAGTACCCTCAATTGAATCGGTTTCGGTAGTTCGAGAATTTTTGGATGTGTTCCCTACAGATCTTCCTGGTATGCCACCAGATAGGGATATTGACTGTATCGACCTTGAACCGGGCACACGCCCCATTTCTATACCCCCTTATAGAATGGCTCCCGCGGAGTTAAGAGAGTTAAAGGCACAACTTCAAGAGTTATTGAACAAAGGCTTCATTAGACCAAGTGCATCCCCTTGGGGTGCTCCGGTTTTGCTTGTGAAGAAGAAGGATGGGAGTTTTCGGATGTGCATAGACTACAGACAACTAAACAAGGTAACCATAAAGAACAAGTATCCTCTTCCTCGTATTGATGACTTGTTCGATCAGTTACAAGGTGCTTGTGTCTTTTCTAAGATTGACTTGAGATCCGGTTATCATCAATTGAAAATACGAGCAACGGATGTGCCAAAGACCGCTTTTCGAACGAGGTATGGGCATTACGAATTTGTAGTGATGTCTTTTGGTCTTACGAATGCCCCTGCTGCGTTCATGAGCTTGATGAACGGGATTTTTAAGCCATATTTGGACCTCTTCGTGATCGTATTTATTGATGATATATTGGTATACTCAAAGAGCAAGAAGGAACATGAAGAGCATTTGAGAATGGTATTGGAAACGTTGAGGGAGAAAAAGCTTTATGCCAAGTTCTCTAAGTGTGAATTTTGGCTAGATGCGGTGTCCTTCTTGGGGCACGTGGTTTCTAAGGAAGGAGTGATGGTAGATCCATCTAAGATTGAGACAGTGAAGAATTGGGTAAGACCCACTAATGTATCAGAAATAAGGAGCTTTGCTGGGTTAGCTAGCTACTACCGCAGATTTGTCAAGGGATTCTCTTCTATTGCTTCCCAATTGTGAACTTGACTAAGCGAAATGTTCCATTTGTATGGTCGGATGAATGTGAGGAAAGCTTTGAAGCTTAAGACTTTGTTGACTACCGCACCAATTCTTACCTTGCCAATAGAGGGTAAAGACTTCATTGTTTACTGTGATGCATCCTATTCTGGGTTGGGTGCAGTGTTAATGCAAGAGAAAAATGTGATTGCTTATGCTTCGAGGCAATTAAAAGTGCATGAACGTAATTATCCAACTCATGATTTGGAATTGGCTGCGGTAGTGTTTGCATTAAAGCAATGGAGACACTATTTATATGGGGTTAAGTGTGAGGTTTACACGGATCATCGTAGCCTTCAGTATGTCTTTACTCAGAAAGATTTGAACTTAAGACAGAGGAGATGGATGGAGTTACTAAAGGACTACGATATCACTATCTTGTATCATCCGGGAAAAGCGAATGTTGTAGCAGACGCTTTAAGTAGAAAGGCGGGAAGCATGGGAAGTCTAGCTCACTTGCAAGCTTCTAGACGCCCATTGGCTAGAGAAGTGCAGATTTTGGCTAATGACCTTATGAGGTTAGAAGTAAATGAGAAGGGAGGATTGTTAGCTTGTGTGGAGGCAAGATCCTCCTTCCTTGACAAGATTAAGGGAAAGCAGTTTGATGATGAGAAACTAAGGCGAATCCGAGACAAAGTGTTGCAAGGAGAGGCTAAAGAAGCAACAATTGATGAGGAAGGTGTTTTGAGGATTAAGGGAAGGGTATGTGTACCCCGAGTTGATGATTTGATCAACACTATTCTGGCAGAAGCTCATAGCTCAAGGTATTCTATACATCCGGGTGCAACCAAGATGTATCGTGACCTAAAGCAACACTTTTGGTGGAGTAGAATGAAGCGTGATATTGTTGACTTTATTGCCAAGTGTCCAAACTGTCAACAAGTGAAATATGAACACCAAAGGCCCGGAGGAACACTTCAGAGAATGCCCATTCCTGAATGGAAGTGGGAGAGAATCGCAATGGACTTCGTGGTTGGTCTTCCAAAGACATTGGGTAAGTATGACTCCATTTGGGTGATTGTTGATAGGTTAACTAAGTCGGCTCATTTTATTCCGGTCAAGGTAACTTACAACGCAGAGAAGTTAGCCAAGATCTATATCTCAGAAATTGTTCGATTGCATGGGGTTCCATTATCCATCATATCAGATAGAGGTACGCAGTTTACTTCTAAGTTTTGGAAAACATTGCATGCTGAATTGGGTACTAGGTTGGACCTTAGCACGGCATTTCACCCTCAGACCGATGGTCAGTCTGAGCGAACGATTCAAGTGTTGGAGGATATGCTTCGTGCATGTGTGATAGAGTTTGGTGGCCATTGGGATAGCTTCTTACCCTTAGCGGAGTTTTCATACAATAATAGCTATCACTCAAGCATTGACATGGCTCCATTTGAAGCATTGTATGGGAGGAGATGTAGGTCTCCCATTGGTTGGTTTGATGCATTCGAGGTTAGACCTTGGGGTACCGATCTTTTAAGGGATTCGTTAGATAAGGTGAAGGGCATTCAAGAAAAGCTTCTAGCGGCGCAAAGTAGACAAAAAGAATATGCAGATCGAAAGGTTAGAGACTTAGAGTTCATGGAGGGTGAACAAGTCTTGTTGAAAGTTTCACCAATGAAAGGGGTGATGCGGTTTGGAAAAAGAGGTAAGCTAAGCCCAAGGTATATTGGACCATTTGCGGTACTAAAGCGAGTAGGGGAGGTGGCTTATGAATTAGCCTTACCTCCAGGGCTGTCCGGAGTACATCCGGTATTTCATGTATCCATGTTGAAAAGATACCATGGAGATGGAAACTACATCATCCGTTGGGATTCAGTTTTACTTGATGAGAACTTGTCATATGAGGAGGAGCCTGTTGCTATATTAGATAGGGAGGTTCGCAAGTTGAGGTCGAGAGAAATTGCATCCATCAAAGTTCAATGGAAGAATCGACCCGTTGAAGAGGCTACTTGGGAGAAGGAGGCAGATATGCAAGGAAAATACCCACATCTGTTTACAGATTCAGGTATTCCTTTTCGCCATTGTTTTTCTTCTTTTGATCGTTCGGGGACGAACGATGGGTAAATTGGTATCTATTGTAACGACCTGTTTAGTCGTTTTAGAGTTGCAGAACAAATTCGGGAAAAACTGGCTGAAACCACGGAGCCAACGACGGACCGTCGCAGGCTCGACGGACCGTCGTGGGTGTTCCGTCCCATGACACTTAGAATTCTTAATTTGGGTACTGAAAATCGACTCTCTGAACTTCGTAACGAAATGACAGAACGGACCGTCACATCCACGACGGACGGTCGTGAGTTTCCGTTGCAAAACACTTCAACTTTTGAGAAATTGGGACGAGAAACGAGTTCCTGACCGCCAGGACGGAGGGCAGGACGGACCGTCACAGGGGTGACGGGCCGTCACAGCCACCTGGAACCTGGGATGTTGCGACGGCCACTGTGACGGACCGTCGCAGTCACGACGACCGTCACAGGTCACGCAGTCCCAGGCAAAATAGGATTTCTCCACACGTTTTAAGGGTCGTTTTTGACTATTCTTTCCTTAATTATAAAGATTGAGGGTTTATATTAATAAGTCTAATTACTTAGGGGTTAAAAGAGGTAACCTTAAGTTAATTAGGGGGTTTTATTGTCCTCTTTTATTCTTAATTATACAATAATTAGGGTAAAGGAAAGAGGGTTTGAATAAAACAAAGAGAAAGAACAAGAGAGAAAAGGGAGAAACGAATTGAGAGAGAGTATTGATCGATCGAAGAGGGAAGAGGAATAACAAAGCTTGGGAGATTTCTTGTTGATTCCAATTCTTCGGTGGAGGTAGGTTATGGTTTCTCTTACGATATTCGTAGTAAACTCTTAATAGTGAATGATATGTGTTGATAGCATTGTAAACCCTACTATGTGCTTAATTGTATGCTTGCATGAATATGATGTATATATATATTTGTGATTATATGAGCATGATGAAGTTTTGAATCCCAAATCTTGAAAGAAACCCTAATTCACTTGTTAATGATGATGCCTTAGTATAAAAGAAGGCTTGATATATTATATAATGAGATTGATGATGCCTTAGTATAAAAGAAGGCTTGATATATTATATAATGAGATTAATGATGCCTTAGTATGAAAGAAGGCTTGATGAATTAGGGGATCGGGTGCCACGTTCCGGTACCAGGATAGAATGAATATGAGGATCGGGTGCCACGTTCCGGTACCAGGATAGAATGAATATGAGGATCGGGTGCCACGTTCCGGTACCAGGATAGTATATGAGGATCGGAGTGTCACGTACCGACACCAGGATAGAATATGGATCGGGTGCCACGTTCCGGTACCAGGATAGAATGAATATGAGGATCGGGTGCCACGTTCCGGTACCAGGATAGAATGAATATGAGGATCGGGTGCCACGTTCCGGTACCAGGATAGTATATGAGGATCGGAGTGTCACGTTCCGACACCAGGATAGAAT